>CM050911.1:55732125-56044625 GCA_027742785.1 Vigna reflexopilosa | reverse complement strand
AAGACTTGCAACGCTAGGTTAGGAATGAAGGAAGGGTGAGAAGAAGTGGGTGAGTGGAGTAAATATAAAAAGAAAAAAAATTACTTTTTACCTTGATAAAAAAGTCCAGGGTTATTTAAGCAATTTAAAGAAATTTAGGAGTGTGGGAGAAAAATAAAAAATGCATAAAGAAAGCCCATTTAAGAAAATAAATGAGAAAAAAAAAAGGTGTGAGCTGGAAGGAGAGTTTAAGCTCCCAAACATAGGACGGACTTAGAAGAACCAGACTAACATTTTCACACCCATAATATAATATGACATGGAGATTTTGTCTTTCAAAGATTTAGAATAAATTTACTATACTCACGAGATATCTTTTACTGACATTTTTATATAGCATAAGTAATACGAATGATTAGTGATATAGGGGAATTTGAGGATAGAAAAAAGTATGACTTTTATAAATTTTAGAAGCATTAAAAGGTTTCTAGTAATTAAATATTTTAATTTCTCTCTTAATTTTATAATACATTTATTAAAAAAATTATTTAATGTAAATGGGCTAAATAATGATTATAATAAAATATTAATAGCGAGTTATCTGAAACTCCTTTTTAGACATTTGATTTATTTGAAAATTACTAAATATATGTTTTTTTAGAGATTAAAGTAGCTCTGATGAGTTGCAAGAAATATTACCTTTCAATTTTGTTTTTATTTATTTATTTATTTTAGTCTCTAAACATGTTTTAATTTCTTTCGGTCATAATAAATATTAATTTAAGAGGTATCGAAGATAAGGTGGAATAAATATAAAAAAAAAAACGCAAAAATTGGTTTTAATGTGAGATTGAAGAGTGGAAGAGTTCAGTTGGGTGAAAAACTCATCTCACTCTCTCTTTCAATCAATTACCCACTTAACTTCATTCATTCTACTGGCCTGGTTCGCTCGCGATGAAGAGGTCATTTCCATGGGATAATAAAATTGATTTGTCTTCTTCTTCACCAAACTCCACAGGTATTCCTATCATGTTGTAATTCTTTTTTAGAGTTAGGGTTGTTCTTTTTCTTTTCTTCTTAAAACAGAATCAGTTGTTCGGTTTCTCTTTTGGATATCAGAAAATCTATATTCACCTTACCTTGTGGTTTTTCGAGAGTGAAAAGAAGTGAGAGTTAGGGAAAAGAAAGAGGTTAGGGTTGTAGGAAATCTTAAAATTTTACCTGTTTGTTTGAGTACATCAAATCAAAATCACTTTTCAATTGAAGAATTAAAATGTATATGTGTGTGAATAGTGACAAGTCCGTGTAGTGTGAATATTGGAAAATCAGTGTAGTCGTGATGTTTAAGAGGGAAATGGCTAGAATCTTGAACTGTATATGGGGTTTATGGATGTGTTTTAAGACATAATTTCTTTTTTTATTCGATGTTAGTTGTTTGGGAGAGGTCAATTTTTCTTTATAATTTCAAGAACATGGATTTAACCTTCAATGAGATCTTCGTTTTTTTATTTTTTTGTATTTTGTCACCTTGTGTTGTTTAAAACATAGCTAGGAGAACACACATTGAAAAATGTTGATTTCTAGCCCATGGAAATAGGGAGACCTTTGTCACATTCTCTTTCCCGAGGCTTAGCTTGTATCTCACTATTTTAGTCTTATGTTGCTTGCAATTCTGATGCATGCACTTACATTAGCGGTGGTTCTTGTAAGCAGATGTACTCATCAGACGGGCAGAAATGTATCAGGATTACATGAAGCAGATTCCAATCCCAAATCATCGAGGTTCTGTGATACCATTTACCTCGTGGATGGGATTGGGCAGATCCGTGAAGCAGTTATATGGACAACCCCTTCACTACCTCACAAATATTCTGCTGAAACAATGGGATCAGTTGAGAATTGGCAGTGAAGACGAATACAAGCCCTTGGACATCATTATTCATCCACTCAAAGCCGAGGCCACCATCTGGCTCATTGAAGAAATCCACCGACAAACCTCATCGCATTTTCATATTGCTAGTCTCTGGAAGGAGGACTCTATGTACAATGGTTTTATTGATCCCATTTTCCCAAGATTACAGCACACATCATGAAGACATGAAACCATTTAATTTGTAGGCTTTGTACTCTATCCTGGAAATAGTTTCACATTTGTTGTACTTTTGGTAAAGCAAAATTGAATAGCTTTGCTTCTAACTTTTTTTCTGGCTTTGACTATTTTCCGTGTTAAAATTGAATATTTTCTGGCTTTGACTATTTTTGTTTTAAATATTTGCCAATACAAAGCTCTTTAAATGTTTTTTGATAATATATGTTGTTTTTTGGCTTTGACTACTTTTTTCTTTTTATTGTAAAAGAAAGTTTTATACGACAATTTTCAGGAATTAGGCCAGCGTAAACAAGATATACAACTAAAAAACGAGTTCAGATTTTGGTTATTTTTTTTTTTTTGCATCCTGCACTTCCACGATGATGACTGTGTGCATCTTCATGCTAACAATAAAAAGACTAAAATAGCTTTCCTCACTCTATACCACTGCAATAGTCATTGTTGCCATTATGTCTTCTCCACTGCATCTCCGACGCACTCACGGAAAACGATATCAGCAGGAGTGTCACTTAGGAAATTTGGAGCCTCAGCCACGGAGCACTGAATATTATATAGTAAAACATAGTTTTCTCACCATTCAGATTGTTCAATTCGTAATGTTTCTGAATGGTTTTCAACCTTGCTCTGAAAAGTTATTGAAAACTTATTTCGAGAAAACATATTTTGGAAAACTTGTTCGGAAAAACATCTCATGTTTTGGAAACCTGCTTTGGGAAACCTTATTCTAACGTCTTGTTATGAAATCTTTATAAATAAAATGTTCTAAAAAATTCAGAAGTCACCAAAAACGTATAACGTGAAGGGTAAAATGGTTATTTTACAAATTATGGAGGTGCAGTTAGTGACTAAGGATGCAGAACAAAAAAGTCCAGACTTTTTTTACTGCGATTTTGGTATACTAAAAAATATTTTAAAAATCAAAATTAATGTAACTTTAAAGTGAAGTGCCTATAAAACAATCAGTAGAAAATCAAAATTCGTAAAAGAAAAGTCAGTATGCTCGTACCTTTCAACATCAAATGTTCGTGAAAATAATCACTCCAACAAAGCTTTTCCCAAGTTTGAGTTGATGACATTTCAAAGCCAGAATTCATGGTGTTTGTAGGCTTTTTTATATAATATCAAACAGAGATCTTTCTCCATCACGTAGTTTTTAATTACGCCAATCTTCTCTCATATTACCATCTCAATAGAAAAACAATCGCCATGTAAATTGCCGAACTCCTAAAAGATACCACCTTCGCCAGCGTTTCACTATGTTTAAACAGGGCTCTTGAGAGGCCATAGAAGGAAATTAATTTTTCATTTTCTAAATTAAGCAGTATCGTGGAAATGGGATTGATTAAAATTTCAAGATAATATCCCAAGAACCTTCTAAATGTGTAATTGAACCAATACACATCTTAATCACTCCAGCGTTTAAAATCAATAAAAACGTAGTAGCTTAGAAATTAAATACCCACAATTAGATCAGTTAGATAATACTTTTTCATAAGCAGTTAAATAATTCCTTACAAAAAATTATAAAAAAAAAACTCCGGCCATATTGTTTAGTATTTTCAAGAATATACTGTTGTCCTAAGTCAGCTATTGTTGAATCAGTTTTTTTCTTGCAGATATTTGTTCATTAAAGAATCCAGGTAAGATGTTAGGTCGAATCAATCATATTAGATCAGTCCCATTTTATTTTCAACATGTAATTCACATTAAAACTTTCTTTTTCCAAGAAAATATGCAGAGGAAACTGCTGCATGTTGAAACTCCTGAAGCCGGAATACATTAACATGAATACAAACCAAGCAATCACTCTTCAGCAGGTTTGGGAAAGCCCTTCCATTTAAAGTTGTCCGCATATGATTTAACCTGCAACCACAAGTAGTATGCATTAACACATAGAGTTATATTACTATTGATCGCACCATACTGCCACACGAACAAGGTTGTGAAAGAAACGAACTCCATCGTCGTTCAAACTAATACTTATGTCGTTCAAAATGCACCCAGTTAAAGTACAAAAATAGTGAAAGATGTTAACCTTCAGCAATGGTGTGTGGCGCTTCTTGACCTGCAACAAGTTCAGACTTTTGTTACTGATAATAAAATAAAACCCTAACGGAAAAAACATGATGAACAGCAATGCACAGTCGAGTTTTTTCAATGTAGGGGCCTGATTCTTGAAGCAGAATTAGTGACTAACAAACGTACTCTAATGATACACATTTCACAATCATTTGACAAACAAGACATGGGAATTCTCCATTGCCATATTAAAACTATAGGCATCTCCATTGTAAAAGTCATCTAGGGTCATAAATTAAAGATCTGGATTTTATAAGACCTCTCCATTCGAATATGCTGACATTACAAAATTTTAAGAACTTGAGTTTTAAATAAGACCTTGGGTTAAAAGAAAAAACAATATTTTTTGTCTTGAAAACGTCCACATCCAAATAAAACATCAGTATGACTCTTATAAGACCCTTCCGTTAGAGTAAAAGAGATGAAGAGGTCTTAAAAGTGATGTCGCAAACGGTAGGATCCACAAATTAAATTATGACCTCATGCTATGATTCTTACAATGAAGATGACCTTATACGACCTTAGTATCATGATTGAATCACGGGTAAGAAAATAGAAATAGATTCATCAAATATGTTAGAGATCACGTAATTAGCAACAGGTTGGGAAAGAAGTGGAGAGGGATTAGTCGAGGGAATTATGAATTGGATAAGAGAATATTGAAGTGCTTCCTTCTTTAGAGTTAAACCTCCATTTGTCCACATTCAAGAAAGAGTATGTCTTGTTTTTCATTCCCATTAACTTGAAGAAATGCTATAGTTTACATCTCATACGGCCATGAATATAGCACCTACGGTCTAGAAAGTTTTCTAGTGTTTTAGTACGATGCTTCTCATTTTTTAATTACACAAATTAACAGGTTTTGTTACATTGGCTATACGTTGTGTATTATCAACAATTTCTTCAGTTAGTGGTAAAATGTAGTCTTCAGCAATTACATATCCACGACCTTTGAAACAAATAGCTGTGTTCTGAGCTCTACACAGATTACTTTTCAATACATTTTCTTTCAAATTCATTAAAATTTCACGTATTGATTCTGCAATACCTACACCGGTTTCATGTGATATTTTCTCTGATTTTTCATGCATATGCTGTAACGCCTATTGTATTTGTATCGTTTTGGCTTTTCTTTAACAATTTGAGTTTTATATATCCTTTGCATGAACAGATTAGGGGAAGAAGTCAAGGATGGAATGAAGTGGCAATCTTAGAACTTTCACCAGAGATGATGGATTATGTGCCAAATAAGAAAGCTGCAGTACTAGAGGAAGAGATAGAGTGGGAGGGAGACGGAATGTCCTCTGGAGGATAGGCTGCTAAATTTCACCTTGAGTTCATCGTTTTAGGAATTTAAACAGGGTGAAACAAATTATTTTTTGGAGGGGAGGCTAGGGCATGGGAGTATTGTCAGAGACCATGCGACATGGTCACATAAGCATGGGGCTAGAACATGGGCCACAGTCACACTCATATGTATGGTTAGCAGACAGTTAAGCTCGCATGGATAATCAGAAATAAAATGGGGAGATCTGGAGTTAACTGAGTTATTGATTGATTGAGGAAGTTAGGGGAGAGTAAAAGGCTCTCAAAAAGGAGGGTTAGGGACCTCTATTCTGCAATAGCTTTTATCTTCGTTTCCTTGTCTCTAGTATTCCAGTGACAAAACCCAGAGGCAGATATGGAGGTCTCTGTCGATGAACATTCCATTTACTTTCTACTCTCCTATCCATCTCCATTATTAATTATTTGTTTCAATAAGAACATATCTGTATCAAAAGAAACCTTGAACATTCAAAATATATGAGATATTATCTGTGTTCCAGTATTTGAACAGTAAGACGTACCGAATATTCCCAACCATGTTTCTCTGCAAATGCTTTTGCCGCTTCTGCACTATCAAAAGTCAAGGCAGAATCACCAACATGAGAATAGGGATCCCCAGTGGATGTCCAGCCCATCAGTGGATTTTCCCACCTACAATTAGTAGAAAATTACTATTTGTTGAGGCATATTAATGATTACACAACAATTAATCCAAGTTAGGATATTCTACAGAAATTGCTAGTAGTGACTCCTTAAACTATTCAAGGATTTCCAGAATCACATGTGCTATAATATAAGTTTAAAACTAAAACCTACGAAAATTGCCATAGGACATGAGATGTCATGATATCACAAGCTCCCCTCTTATGAATAAGTTTATATCGTTAATTTGCATACAAAATCCCAAGCATCCCACCTACCCAATTATCAAACTCGATATTGAAGGGGGGAAAAATATTCAAATTGTACAACTCAGACATTGATGTTTATAAAAGAAGTAAAAGAATTGTGATAAAGCGAAAGAACATACTTTTGGGTTGATAAGAAGTTGATCTTCCATCTTCCAACCTTCCCAGATCCTTGCTGAGATGCAGTTCTAGCGGGAGAATAAATTACAACCTGCATTGCGGTGTAAGTACAAGACAGAAAGGACAACAGTATCACAATGATTAGCAAGTGAAAGTAGGGGATCTAGAGATACATAAATTATTTCTAAACAGTAAAGTCTGTGTATTGAACACGGGAGAGCCTACTAGGTGAAAATGAGAAAGGTGAAATAAGCCAATCACGAACACATAATCCCTAGATGATTGAATGGTCAAGATTGGCGTCCTTAACGTCTGACACTCTCAGTTAATACGCCCAATTGAGCATTGGTCCTTAACCTCTCACTCTCAGCTAACACGCCCAATTGAACATTGATATCCTCTAAAATGGTGAATACGGCTGCAGTTGAATCTACCAAAACCAAAATGTCTATGCTAAGATTTATCGCTTAATAATTAGTATAACAACCATAAACATAGACAACCTGGTATGCATTTCTACGCATAATTAAGTTATGGTAATAAATTTGGTGAACGAATGGTAAGGTTTTCTAAACCGGTAAGTGTGCATAGAAGGTGATTGAGAACCTGAGATATTGAGCGAATCAATGAATTTAAAAAATATATATAAAAAGAGAATAAAAAGGGTAGAATACCCTCCTACGAAGGTGTTCTTGAGGAATTCCAGCAACCATTCCGATCTCGCCTGGTTTGGTTTTGACCAGTGCCTGGGTGGAGAACCGACGGACCATAGTGGCGCGTAGGGCACGTTGTAGAGTATTCGCCATCGTCAAGGAGAAATTTGATTCTGCGCACTAAACAGGGCCAAATGAGATTGGAAGCAAAATCTCGCGTATTTCATTTACTGTTAGGAATTTATTAGTTCAACACTTTTATTTTTTATTACTGGTGGGGATCTGGGCTGGACAATGTTCACAGAGTTTCTTCTTGCACCTCCTTAAATTTCTCCTTGCATCCCACTTTAAAAAAAAATTGTTTTTCTTTCTTTTTATTATCTAAAAGTCATTTCAGAAAATTAAAAAGATTTTTAAATTGTGTAATTTAAAAATTATTTTTCTTTCAACAATTATCTATCAAAACTTTAGTATTTTTTGGCTAAGATCTATGACTATACATTATTTTTTACAAGAAAAGTTATATATTTTTAATAATTTCAATGCACTCCATTTAATTTGAGAGACAAGTGTCAGGCCCCGTTTAATGTTCCACTTTAGTGGAGTACACGTGTCACACTCTCTGGATTCCTTAGACTAGTGGGAGACAATGTGTACAGTGCATTCAATTTCTCGCCCTCGGAAACTGTGCGGCAACAAAGAGAATGAGTATTTTCAGATAGTGGAAGACATGTGGCGCGCAGGGAGTGGACCGAACGGCCAGTTTAGTGGCCATATTTAAAGTTGAATTTTCGAAACTTGGCACCACTTTCTGCATGCCCACTTCGTCTTCTACCTCCAGAAATCCATTTTTCTCTTCCTTCTCTCTAGAACCTCCAACTTCTCTTTAGGTTTCTAACCCTTTCTCCTCCTCCGATCATATACCTCCTTCCAGTTTAATTGCTCCCGGTGTCAAGCCCTACAGTTTGCACCGATCAGAATTTCATTTGGACGACCTTGGATTTTGGAAGACTTAGAAGCTTGGTGGGAAATTGTAAGGTAATGGAAGCTTATAAATTTAATTATGAAGATTTTATATGCATGTTTGTATGAGTATATGATTGTTGATTGTATGATTTTCCTGTTGAAAGATGCATGTTTGATTTTTGGTATGAATTATTCTATAAGGTTGTGAAACTTAGTGAAAATACCAAATCTGTAATCGAAGGGTCGTTAGGACTGTTCGGTTTCCTCCTAAAACGATCGGTCTAAATTGTATTCCAATTGTAGGAGTCAATTGAAGACCGATCGGTCTTGCATTATTGTATTGGAACTTGAATATCTTACTTAGTCAGTCAGAAATGATTTATACGTTTTAGAGCGTTCAGTCTTATACTGAACGTTCGGTCCTTAACGTACTCGGTCATAGACTGACTACTCGGTCATGTATTAATTGTCTTTTCTTATAATAATGTTCGGTCTTACACGTATAATATTCATAGTTGAGTGCTCGGTCTTGAAGAGTGTTCGGCCTCGAGAAGTGCTCAGTCATATACTAGTCTTCGACTAATTTAGTGTTCGGTCTTATACCAACACCTAATCTTTTAAATACTTAGTTATAATATTATTGTTTGGAAGGTGTTCGGTCTTATACTGAACACTTAATTTCCTCACAAAGTGTTCGGTTTTGTACTGGCATTCGTTTGATTGAAGAGAACTTATGTTATTCTAAAGCATTCGGTTCAAATTATAAAGTGTTCGGTATTTCTTAAAGGTCAACTATTCGATGACCGTTCTTTCTTTCTTATGCATTATTTATTCATTGGCTTTTAATAGCGCCAATGTTCTTCTTTATTGGACCATTCGGTCACCTGATGGAACCCCTTGTTATATCCGGTTTCTTATTCCGTTTTCGACCGTTCGGTCATTTGTTGAATTTCGTGTGATACTTAACCTCCTTATCACTGTTCGGTCAATTGTTACAATATTGTCTATAAAATTGTTGATAGTATAAAATGAGAATGAATTCATTGTGATTTTAAGAGTATTCCAGGGAGGAATATCTCATGATTTGAATTTGAGTTGGTAAAGTATGACCGTGGCTAAGGCTCAGTTTCTGACTCTATCCTGATATTCCGTGATTACGCCTTCTCAAGTAGAGAAGGGTAACTCATGCGTGGGAATGGCAAGAGGTCCTTTAGCCTCAGGGTATTTCTATACCGAGGTGGTTCCACTGGATTAACCTCGGGTGGCGGTCTGTTGAGTGTATCCCAGCCAGGTCCACCCGGGTGCAGAAAGCGGCGAGCATACACAGTCATACCGTCCGAACAGTGTCTAGAGAAAATGGTTATGGTGTTACGTTCGTTTTTTGATTGATACACTTGGATTATGTTAGATTGTTTGAATTCGGGTTGAGTGAGGATTGTTGAAATGTTTATAAAAGTATGTGAAAATGATTAATTAAATTGCATAAGCTTACCCTTATTTTCCTCTCTTGTCTATGTTTACCGTTCGGTCTTACCCGTTCGGTTGTTCTCTTCACTGCAATGATCATCCTTTTGGGTGTGAGCAGAGGGTGATCCTGAAGATACATTGAAAGAGACCCTGTAGTCAGAGCAACCCTTTGACGTCATGCCGGAGAACTGTGCAAGACCGCCCGATCCTTAGATTAGATTTTACTATTAGCTTAGTGTATGTAATCTGTTCGGTTCAATGTTTTCTAAAAATCGTTCGGCCTAAATATCTCTTTTGATGTATCGATCGATCTAGTACTTATCATATGACCGTTCGGTCTTAAATTGTAAATTTTATCATAGTTCTTTATCTTGTGCAAGTTTTAAATTTTATACAAAATCTCTTATCCTCTTTACTCTTAAGTGTTCACTGTTTTTTATTATTATTATTGTTGATTCCTAGAAATAATTATAGTTTTCAAATTATATTTATTAGGACGTTACAACAATTCTCTTCAAATCAAATCAACTTGTAATGAAAAACAATTTTACTTTTTTTCATTGATTGTAGTAAGTAAAACCAAAAGAAATAAATATCCATAATACTATGAATCACCATTTATGTTGTCAAAATTTAAATTCAAGCCAAAAAAAAAGAGAGTAATAACAAGAAGTGAAACATATTAAATAAATACAGTCCACATCGTTTAAATGGATCACCAAACCTTAACTATTAAATCACGCTAAAAAATATAGTTACTTTGCTAGTAATTTTTTAGAAAAACTCTTTAACATCTTTTTTTTACTAATGTATTTATTCTGAAAATAACTATTTTAAATAAGAAATAAAATAAAAAAAATTACTTTAAAAAAAATACCTTTTTTTTACCACCAAGTTACTCTTCTTAAATCACATGCAATTACATATACTTTAATTTTGTATGATGAATTTAAAACACGATTTTGTACTAAATCAATTAATTTTTAAGAAGTTAATTCACTTAATAATCCTTTTCAATTTAATAATTTGATTTAAAAAATTAATTTTTATAAAAGAATTAGAAGGGTTGACTCAATATTTATCTAACTATAAAATAAACTTTAAAAGGAAGCATTTTAAATTGATATAAATACCTTATTAAAAATAAAATGATTTATTCTGGGATTATTATTTTAAAATTTTTGAAATATGTAATTACTTATTAAATATTATGTACTAATATTAATTTTGAATTTTAAACAATTATTTAATTCTTAAGTTAATTTTTATCAACTATTTTTTATTTAGTGCATATTAGATTTGTATATTTTTTCCAAAATAGATTTTTATTACATTACCTTTCCGTTTATTGAGAGAACAACTTAGAAAGTGTAGAATATTTTGACGACTAAATCCCCGGTTTAATCAGAAACATTGTTTTGTCAAGGTTTACTCAAGAGACATAAATAGAGACACTTTTTATTTATTTATTTTATATTTCACCTCGATTGAATAAAACTCATATCATGTGTCTCATTCTTCTCTGGTTTTAGGCAAAATCGTTTCGATTATTCATTTTCTGTGTAAATACTTCAACTTTTCCAATTCTCACCGTCGTCCGGTTATTCGGTACATCTCTCTCCAGCGATTCCTTCATTTATTTTTCACCCTTTGGTTTTTAGTTTTCCCCCCAAAGAAAGCTGTAGATTTTGGCATTCATCAGAAGTATAGTGTGGCATTTCTCTTCCCCAGTTGAATGCATGTCTTTCTAGTTATGCAGTTGTGATTTTTTTAACTTAAATGTTGGTACTTTGTCCGTCCGAGTTGAAAGGCTGTTCCTTTTCGTTGTCATTCAGTTCAACGTGAATTTAATTCGATGGATTCAATGAAATTAGAAGCTGAGACATTGAAATCCTCAGATGTTTGCATTTTGCATAATACATAATTCTAGATCATTTTAGGTTGTTCCCAAGCCTCACCTTGCTTTCAGGAGGCCTAATAGCACAGGCATTTCAAGAGTACATTGCAAATTTGTTTCTGCATGGTTCTTACAATGTTACAATTCACTTTACCAGTTATATATTAGAACATCGGGGTATTAGGGATG
The DNA here is from genome assembly GCA_027742785.1 of Vigna reflexopilosa. Lineage (NCBI taxonomy): Eukaryota > Viridiplantae > Streptophyta > Magnoliopsida > Fabales > Fabaceae > Vigna > Vigna reflexopilosa. The sequence continues at coordinate 56,032,931 of CM050911.1, read as the reverse complement.
ACATTGAAGTGAATATTTGATTGATTTGTTGTTTTATTTATGAACCTTGAAAATAACATGTTGACAAGTGAAAATATTTATTTTTCTTGTTGGGGTTGTTTGGTGGGCAACAGTAGTCAGATTTTTTTCTTTTTCAAAGACGCACTAGTAGAAGAGGGAGGTACCGCATTCCATTTTCCTCTAAAGTTGAAGCAAAGAGTAGTCTGTCATAAAAAGCGTCAACCTTTCCTTCAATGGGTGCTCCTAAGCAGAAATGGACGGCAGAAGAAGAAGCTGCGTTGAAAGCTGGAGTAGTCAAACATGGAGCAGGAAAATGGCGCACCATACTTACAGATCCTGAATTTAGTGCTATTTTGCGCATGCGTTCAAATGTCGATCTTAAGGTATGTCTTTGCCATAGCCCAGCAGGTTGTGGGAAGTGTTGCATGAAGGAAAATTTATTCTTCTGTCTTTTTTTATTTGGGAAGCTTATAATTACGCTAGCCAAATGATTATATGTACATGGCACCATAAAATCAGCATATAATGTTACTGTCCTTTGCTTCAATATAATTTCCAAAGTTTTGCTGTACTTGTTTATATGCTTTTGAACTGTGAACAGGATAAATGGAGGAATATAAATGTCACAGCAATATGGGGATCCCGGCAGAAGGCAAAACTTGCTCTTAAGAGGAGCCTACCTGCCCCCAAAATTGACAATAACCATATGGCTTTAAGTACTGTAGTTCAACATGATGAAGTTCTTGATACTAAGCCTTTAGCAGTTTCTGGTGGACCATTGCAATCTCCTAATTTTAAAGAACAAATGTCAAGGTTACAGAATATTCAGTTAATATATCTGCCATTTATCATCTAGAGAAAATAAATTATCTGTGACTGTGGTGCTGGACTTGTTTAATTTTGTTGGTGAATTGTGTCTGGAGATTTTACACTTGTAGACGTTACATCCCTTACAAGTTGTTTGTTTTAAGAGAAGCTTTGTTCTGTTTCCCAACTTTTGCAAATGAATATATTACCAGACTTTTCTACATTCATGTGTTGTTATTTCCAATGTGTCTTTCTGTTTTAAGCATGGCGATGACATGAAAAAGATGGTTTTGTTTCCTATCTGGAATAACGAAAGAAAAGAGGAATTAAAAGATCATGGATCATGGTAGCTACCTAATGGGTCGCTACTTTTGCATTTTTGGGGGGAAAATTATATCCTATGTTAGATAATTATTTGCTTACTTGCAATTCTTTTAAAGTATTATTTGAATATCAGAAAATTCAAATCATATATGACACCATGTACAAATATTTCTATCTCTTACCTTTTTTTCTTTTTTATTTTCTATGCATGCATCTAAAAGATACACCTCAAAATCAAAGGGGATAACTTTTATGCTTCCTGTAGGAAAATACTATAAATAATTAGCAATGATTTGTACTTGGACTCCTTTTCTAAAGGAATTCATGCCTATGTATATTTATCTTAATGTTCTCGCGTTCCAATGTGCATTAATCTTGGTTAAAATTTCATGGCTGTATACATAGGTTCTAATTGTAAGTTGCAACTGTAAATATTTGTAGACTTTTTTCCTGTTTGATGTCACTTCTGATAACATTTCATCTTGTTCTGAATGTTGAAATTATGCAGCAATATATACTTTTGACTTATGAAAGCAATGATGGTGTCAGGTTGGTGGATAATCATATATTGGAGGCCATTGTCAACATGAAGGAGCAAAAGGGTTCTGACAAAGGTGCCATTATTTCTTACATGGAGGTATTTCTACTCGACTTTTCAAATGATTGTAAAATCTAAAGTAACCGATGGTTTCTTTTTTGCCATGTTATTTAAGTATTGACTGATGTCGAACATCAAATAAAAAATATTTATTGATATGATGGTTATTGTCATGTCAATTGTTGTTTAATGTCTTTTTGTCAGAAAATCTTTTTGCGTAAAACATAATAAAAATAGTTATAGTTTTTCAAATACAAAATTTAATTAATATATAATAAATTTAACAGCAGAATATTTATTATAAAGTTTTATATTATTCTATTATCACAAATTTTGACAGCACTGACTCCGCGTCTCATGTTTCTAGAGTTACTCTTTTAGTTAGTGATCATGAATATGTGCTTTAATATATGTCTGCTTTAGTTGCATACACTATGTGAGCTCATTTTGTCTGCTTTAAACTGGCAAGTAACAACTGTTAGTTGTTTTCTGTCTTCAATGGTTAAAAAATAGCATAATTCAACCCATCATACTATGCTATATGTTGCATATCTTGTCTTTGGAAATGATCTGTAATTTGCCTTTAGAATATTGGTGAATAGTCAATACGGCTAAGCAATATAATGACTGTTTACATGTCTGCATATCTGCATCAAAATTCAAAAGTAATTTTGAAATTTTTTCATGTGTTTAGGAAAAGTACCGGTGTCCACCAAATATCAGTAAATTACTGTCAACCAAACTGAAGCATATGGTAGCAAGTGGCAAAATAATCAAGGTAGTTTTACTGTGAGAAGCTCTGCCTGGAAACCTGCGTAATAGACACAGTCAATCTGGTTTGAAGGCCGTATTGAAGTTTTTCATGTATGAAAGCGATAAATATTTGATGTTGCTGAAAGTCATTAAAAGAAAATGATTGGCAATGAAGTTAATTGGTTATATCATGTTAAGACTGAGCAATTGGAATAGGAAACCAAATGGTGTTAGATTTTCTTAGAACTGATAATATAAAAGAAGATTGAAATCTGAACAGTGTTCAAATGGTTCTAACCACCTTACAATCGTCAAAACAGAAATAAAGGAAAACCTTGAGACTGAGAGATCCCCTCAGCTCAGCCTTGCATCAACCACTCAATTGAGCTTTTGAATAACCTCCTGTTATTTCCTTACCCCTTGCCACCTACTTAATTTCCATTTTGTCCATTCAGTTACTGCCCTCTCTTTCCCTCTTCCAAATTCAATCATAGCTGCCTTAATCTGTTCCATACTGCCTTTGGGGCCAGATCACACTCTCTCCTTTCTTTTTTTCCTATTTAATTGTGAAATGGGCCTTGCAATTGCAATGTGCATAGATGGGCACTATCTTAGGGAGGAGAGTTCTATTTGAGTTGATAAATTGCCCCATACAATAAACAGATATTCCTTTGACAGGTTCGTTTGGCATCAAAATTCAATATATGATGAGTTGATCATGTGTATGACATATCTGTTGACAGGAGAAGCATAGATACAGGATAGCATCAAGTTCAGCTGTCTCTGAGAAAAGAAGGTCCTCGTCATTGGAAGGAAGGTCCAAAGATCCTTCAGAAGCAAATAAGAATGATGATGTCAACATCCTTTCAAAATCCCAAATTGATAAAGAGATATCAAAAGTGAAGGGCTTGACAGCTCAAGAGGCAGCTGCTGCAGCTGCAAAAGCCGTGGCAGAGGCAGAGGCTGCAATTGCACAGGCTGAGGCAGCAGCTAGGGAGGCAGAGGCTGCAGAAGCTGAAGCTGAGGCTGCCCAAGTGTTTGCAAAAGCAGCAATGAAGGCCCTAAAATGCAAAATGCTTCATATTTGGTAGCTTCCTCTCCAAGAAATCTATATTGATTCCTGTAGATGAGATGGTCATGATAACTTCATTTAAATTTTATGTTCCTGTTTATAATGCATATCACATCATAATTATTTAAATATTATGCTTGTTCTATGCACCTCTTCAGTTTGTCATTTCTTAACAATCTTCACATCCTTATTTTGTTTCCATTTGTTCTAGGTTACTTAATTAGAGGCTGATCTGTATGTGGTCAGACTTTCTTCAGTGGGTAATTTGCTCAAAACATCTTATAGCCAACTTTTTTCTACCTATCTTAAATTTCTGACAATGTCTACAGTGGGGTTTCAATTTCAAAAAATGAAATGTACAACTGCAATTGTAGTGAAAATTATAAAGACCTAGATTTAGAAATCAATAAAAGTCAAATACCTGATCTTCTAAATACCAATAAAAGTAAAATACATGTATTTGACTTTTATTGGTATTTACTTGTACGTTTTGCACAAGATATCTTTGACTTTTTATTGTTAACTATGAATGTTATGTATCTTTTTATCATTTTTGAGAATTTATACATTACATAGAAAATTTCGCAACAGTAGCCAGCTATGACATTTTTTTGGGCCAGGTGCGGTGTTTTGTTATGTGGGATATAAAACATTGGTTATGACTCAACAACAAATTCTACTTTTATGTCCTATTTTGTTGAGAGAAGAGTGGATGAAAATAAAAATAATGAGTGAAAAAAGGACAGTGATAAAGTAGAAAATAACACTGTTGAAAAGAAATATAATAGATGAGCCAAAGTGGGTGAGAAATTGTACAACAAATCCTACCATTTCAAAATTAATTATGTTATAATCTATTGAACCAAACACCTCCAACTTATGTCTCTATACACTTGAAATTATTTCCATGTTATATGCAAAACTTGGCCTTATTATACTCATGAAATTGAGGACTGGTATGAAAAGCTCGATTTTATGAAAGGTGACATGTGAGACATAGACATGATGACTTTGAGAGTAACAACACTTACCAGACCAATGAAAATACATTTGATCGTCTGTGAGTCTAACTTTTTAACAGTGTTGACATTGAGAGTGAACTAAGACAAGACATTCAAAGACATGAGTTGAGAGACTAGGGTATAATAGGAGAGGAAGGGAAGAATGATAATACGTGTTGTACTGGGCCCATATTATTTAAGACCTGAGAAGGTAAATTGTTTGTGATAAATGTAGCAGTCAAGATGGCATCTACCCGATAAATTTGGGAGCAAACATCCAGAAAAGTGGAGGTCTAACTGCTTCAAGATGACGGCTTTTGTTTCTTCAACTGCATTTAAGAAATTTGGATTCACATACATGTTGCCATTATCAGAATGCAATCTTTCGAGATAGATTTTCTAAACTAATATGGAAAAAAAAAATTAAGGACACCTGTAAAATCTCATTTTTCATAAGTATCTATGTGACTTAAGTACAATCATTAGTAAACGGCACAAACAACTTTACCCCAAATATTGTAGATATACAAATTGGTCCCCACACATTAGAATGAACAAGGTCAAAAAGGTTCTAGACACATAATTACTCAGAAAAAATTGTTCCACCATGGTGTTTTGCAAGTTGACAAATATTGCAATGAAAAAGAACTCCATTGAATCTTTTGTAATTAAGTGAGGAGGAAACAAAAGCTTACAAACACTAAAAGCCGGATGTCAGGGATGCATATGTTGATGCCAAACCTGGGTAACACCTTGTTGCTGGTACCACCTTTGGTGTGCATACGTTGTAAGCATATAATACCGTACTCGGCAATGAAAAACAGAATGGGAGTGGAAGTATTACCATGTATTTCTAGTCCTGTGCAAATGTTATTAGCCAGTTTGGAACATGAAGGACATTGTCTATCTATATATCTAGTGAAAAAGATCAGAAAGTCTTGTAGTTGATCAAAATTTCAACTTCATAATAAGTGTCAGAATGTACCTAATCCGACAATAGTGGCAGGAGTTCCATTAGCAGTAGTAATGTGCTTGTTTCTAGACAATGTGGAGTAAGATGAGAAGTATGAGGCCGAAGGTGTCACATATGATCCGTTGGCTTAGAGTCATTGATCCAAAAATCTTGAGGAATAATACAAGAGACATTGAAAGAACTCTTACCCGTCATGGTCAAGAATAGGTGGTAGAAGGCTTACCTAGAGAATCTACAAGAACACGCTGAGGATATAAACCTAGCAAGTTTAGGATATTGCTGGGACTCAAGGACTGGAAGGAAGAACGTGTATCTTCACCCATGGCAAGGGCAACTCTTCTAAGAGGAGTAGTTAGAGATTTTAAATAGGCCCTAAGCGGGCCAAGGTTGGGGAATATTGACCATTGTGCCTGAAAGGGGGCCTCACCAGTGATGATGTGAGAGAAGAATGGGTATTTGAAGACAAGGCTCCTTGATGCAATTGCTGACCTAGGTGGTGTCAGTGGAGAGGAGGAAAAGTGGAAAACTATCTGATGTTGATTCATCATATTGAGGGAAAGATGGATGGAAACCGCGAATAGGCTAAACCCATTATGTTAAAGATGGAAAAAAATTGAAAAATCTATCTTAACAGGTTGAAAGATATTTCTATGCTGAATTTGTAGGGGTATGTTAAGGAGTGTTGATTGATATAGAAACCCTGAAGATGACAAAAATTCGTAGGAAATTATTCTGTTTCATTGTCCCGTCTCAAGATGAAATTGACTCGAGAAATTGATTTTGAATTTCAACATAAATTGACTAAAAGAATAACCTTAGAAGGAGTTTGAAACTCTAAATGGACCAGGAATTGAAAGTAACGTAAGAATCTCCAAAACACCCCAGGAATGAGGAGTAACTTCCTCCATCACGTTTTCTTCCTACCAAGATTCTATCTCTTCCAAAAGGACCCTAACTCTGTTAGTTACTGTGGGTTAAATGGTTTTCCTAAGCTTTAGTTAGTGCTGGGCATTATTCTGATGTCCATAAAGTAGTTTCTTTTAGGTCTGTAGGTTGTGTTCGTTTAAACCTATTGTCATCACCTCATTATTCTGATACCTGTATAGAAGTAATTTCATCTAGTCTTAGTTCTTTCTAAGCATTAATCAGTGCTGCTTTATTCTAATGCGACATTGAAATTTATGTTAGTTCTTTTAGTTAACCCTGTTTAATAGTTTGTAAATTCTTTGCAGATGGTTTGGACACGTGATCAATTATTAGCAGAGTTGACTTAAGATTATTGTTTCTCTGCTGCGCTTCCTCCCTGTTTTCCGTAACTGTACATACTTTTCGGCTTGTAAATCTGGAATAGTGCAGGATGATTCATGAAACATTGTCAGGAGTCAATAATAGCCTTTTTTTTCCTTTCCTTTTTCTTATTTTTAAAGGAAGACAAAGCAGCAACGGAAGGGTGGAAATGACCATGTTTTTCTGTAGTAGAATGATTGACATCCACGTAGAGTAAATGAAGAAAGTGTTTCAAAAGCAATATGGATTGTCATTTATAGGCAGATCTTATATTCAATTCAAGGATGCTTGTTTTAAGACATTGCTATGTTACTCTTGCTACGTAATATATTGCCTTCCTTGTTCTAAAGTCTTTGGAATTTTAGCCAATACTGAGGACAGTATGACGATGTATTGTGTATAGGGGTATAGAGGCATTTGTTCCAAATTGAGAAAATGGTCAGTTCTTTGAAAACCTGGGAGCGAATAGTATAAATTATTATCAATTGTGCATCTGCACAATACTGACAATAGAGAAAACGTAGTTCAATACTAAGAAGAGACCCCGAAGGGAGATTTTGATGAGGTATATTGGCTATTTCATGCCTTGATTAAAGGTCGGATATATATTTATTTTAAAAATAATAAGATACAATAGGTAATATATATATATATTAAGAAGCATAAAAACATTCTTAAAAATATAATAAATGTATGATTATTATTGTCTAAATCTAAACTAAAATTATATATATTAAATATTGTCAAAATAAAAAAATTATAAATTATTGTTATTACAAAAGTATTACTGTTTTATAAATTAGATACTTCTTGGATAAGTATCTATGAAGTATCTCACACGGATACATAACTCAAATTGAAATATCGTTACAAATAATTTAATAATTTTGTGAAATATTTTTAACATATCAGCAATTTATTGTCTACAAGGCCTCAGTTAATCACGCCACTTATTACCAATCATTTAACGATAGGAACTGAATCTGACCAATTTTAATATAATGAGAGCAACCAAAAGCTAAAAAAAAGAGAGGCAAGAACTAGCTCTTAAATTTATTATATTTATTCAAGAAACTAAAAATATTTAAATCCTTGAAATATTAGTACAATCTCATGCAAAAAATATTATGACAAGGGAAAGGTTGCCAACATTTTAAATTTACAAAGTTTTAATTGGGTTCCCTTGTTCTGATTATAACATTGTACCAGGTATCACCAAGATTGATCGGAACAGGCTAATCTACAATGGAAATTGTTTCATCTACTGTCCCTATCTAGATAGTATATGTAAGCACTTAAACAATTTGCAATCACTAGCCATGACCAAGTTCAGATTGTAACATTCTCCCATCCTCCTCTCTCAATTCTTTCCATAATTCTAATATTTCATATGCTGTGGGCTTCTTCTTAGTTACTCCCTCACCATTATCATCTTCAGAGCTTTCATCGTCTTCAGAGCTTCTATCATCCCATAGCTTCTTGTCCAATGCATCAGGAGACTTGTCAAGTGCCAGATTATCAGTGCATTCCAACCTATCAGCTTGTGAACTCATTCCATCTTCAACATCAGAGTTTTGAGGCCTGAAAACCATGGCATCATCATTATCTCCTTCATTGACTCCATCATGAGTACAGGCAGACGTCGCTGAATCATAACTACCAACAAAAATGTCATTCTCATATTCAGCACCTTCAATCATCATTCTTGTGGGAAATTTTGGAACATTTTCATCATCAATTTTTTCATTCGGACCTGAGCCATTAACAGAATCTTTACTTCCAAAAGGGATTATACTAGAGAAGTTTCTAGGTGTACCTAATCCACAAAGAACATGTAATGATCTTGTTAAATTAGAGACTGTTGATTCTGAAATAACGTTGCAACTACCAAGAGCATCCAATAATCGCTCTAGATTTTCATGACTAATTCTGTCTTCACTTTCCTTAAACAAGTTCGTCCACTGCTTTTCACTCACTCGGAATGGTGCATGAGCCAAGGTGTTTATTAAGATAACAGCTCGCTCATAATTATGTTGAACTATAGCTTGAATCACCAATTCAAAAAAGAAAAGATGGTGAGGAATTTCTCCGGCTTCCAGAATCATTTCAAATGCATGCTCCAGTAAATGCAACTGCATAGAAACCAAAATATGCCATCAAATTCAACGTTCAGCTAGAAATATAAAAATTAATAAATCACTAAGATGTATCTTTTGTGGTTCCGTCAGCTGACTGGCAACCAGTAATAGGTAAGAAAAGCAATTGAATCTGGAAATCATCCAACAAATGTTGGTCTGATTGTAAAGGATTAAAGATTGATCTATTGCAAAGGTCTTCTATGGAGATCGAGGCCACAAGCCTAAATATATTACGTTTTTGAGCTAAACTAAACATTCAAGCTATTTACACATGTTTGTGCACAGTACAAAATAGTTTATAAAATGTGTTGACACTGACAAAAATAGTACTCTTTTTTCACCTTTATAGTAAAATGATGGATGAAACAGAAGCACTCTTGGGTGCAAGCATAGTTTGAAACACAAATTTATAGGATATGACACCATGAGCAGACATATAAAATAAGCATAGACTGAATATAAATAAGTACATTTTCTACCTTGCCAGCTCTTGAAGCTTTAACAAGTAATAACAAGTGTTTATTTTGATCCAATTGATAGCCAGAAACAATCATCTCTCTGTACACATGCTCAAAGTATTCCCATTGCTGTGCACTAGCTGAAGCTTCCAACATTGAGTTATATGTGTATGCATCTGGAACAACAGAGCTATTACCAACCCCTGGAGTGACATAAGATTCTGATTTGGCTGATTTAACTTCCTCAAACAAAACTTTGGCTTTAGAAAACATATCATTTTGGCCAAATATTTTCAGCATTGTATTTATGGTCCCTATGTTAGGAACACAGTGGTCTTTCATGTATTCAAATATCTGTATGGAATCATCAATATGCCCACCATCCATGGAAGACTTAATCATGCCAGTGAAAGTAACCTCCAAAGGCTTGGCACGAGGAAGAATTCGAATATTGTCAACCTGTACCCACGTGTCAAGGTCAATGCATCTTAATAAGGATTTATAAGAAGCTAGATGTTCATCTAACCACATATATGTAAAAAGAAAAGCATGAATAAATAAACAAATTCATAACCTAAAACCCCACCGAGTCCCTAACAGTGTGCACACCAGTTAGAAGGCAAGGGGATGGGATCAAAGGGAAAAGAAAGGAAGGGTAATTTGTCTCTTGTTTGGCTGTTACTAATTTTCCACGAGAAGCAAATGAAGGATTAGTAAATAAAACAATTAATAAGATAATAAATTCACAGTTTCACCCGTTTTTTTTTAGTAACTAACATGATTAAACAATATACTTTTTACCTAAACCCCTGCCCCAACTTTGGAGAACTCAAAAGGAGGATGTTAGGAAATTTTATGGTAAATCCTCATTCCTGTTCCATCTCAATAGAAGACTCCCAAGCAATGGAAAAACTTTTCGTTCCCTCCCTCACTATCCAAAGATCTCATCCCCAACACGGCTCAAGGAAAAACAGACGTTGGCCATATTAGATAGTTCTAAGGATGAGTCCAGAATCTAGGGCTAATGTAGTCAACATTCATGGATTGTTGGGGAACCACAGGTTGAATTTTATGTTCTCAGGACCTAATATGTCCACCACCAAATTTCTCAAGCTCAGATTTGAGTTTACTGAAAGAGATTGAAAACAGTACCTCTAGAATAGCATCTCGCCACCTCCCACAGTTGCAAAGGCAACAAGCGAGCTCGTAATAAACACCAGCTGTTCCAATTACCCCTCTTCTTTCCATATCCCTGATGGCTTTCACAGCTTCTTCAATTTTACCTTCCTTCCAGAAGGTTCTCACCAACACTAAAGAAGTTAGATAAAATATATATGAGGCTATCGGTTACAAAATATCAATAGCAAATATTACGAAGGAAGTAAAGAACTACCTTTATAAGTAAGGGCTTTTGGAACTTCCCCACTTCTCTTCATCTTTCCAAAAAACTCATGGACAAGGTCATAATTCCCTGACTCCAGCATTACCTTGTAACAAGCACCACCTGTAAGACTTGAATACAAACATGCTTTGAGGGTAATAACATCCGAAGGTCATTTTCCTCATCAAATAAATTTCCCATTCAGCCATAAAGACCGAAATAAAATATAACTTAAAGTAACTTGCTAATAAAATGGAAATCTCAGCCATCATACGGGGATATATAATGCTTCTATACAGGGAAGATAGCAATAATCACTATATAACAAAATAGTTAACTTAATAAATAAGATAAATAGATCTAGTGACTTCACTTTTCCCAATAACAGCTGATCTTTTTATTTCAAATAACTCGAAACAGACTTAACTGTACTGAGCTAAGTTGTTACTTGCAAATGACAAAACAGGCTGAAGATGATTGCACAAGAAGTAAAGATTCAGAAAAGCAATTCTCAAATAGATTCAGCTCATAAAGAAAAGTAAAAACTGTTGAGTTAATTGTATCCCCCTGTTTCAATATTGCAGTATACACACTTGATATATTACTTGGTGTCAGATGCTTTCATCCTATAATTACCTCCATTGCAAGTCCATACGTTGCTCCATTAGGTTTTAGACCACTTTTTCTAATTTCCTTAAAAACCCATGACACACCTTTCCACTGCTTTGATGGAACACAAGCATTAAGCACCTAACATCAATTGAAGAAATCTGACCATTCAATCAGTCTGCAAATTGCATTCACTAGAAAGCTATATGATAAATTCTAAATATGTAGTTGTTCTCTTACAGCATTGTATATAACCAGATCAGGTTCAAGAACTGGATCCCAGTTCTTGCGATGCATAAATGCTTTGGGTTTCTGCCTCATGCATTCCACAATATTCAGCAACTCTTTCAAAAGACCAGCTTGGCCAAGCGTAACAGCAATGCTGTGATATGCAGCAATATCAGGATATATATGGATGTTTTCCTGAATAAGTTGAAAGCAAATCAATTAAAAAACATCCCAAAAACAATTAAAGACAAGCCTTAAGGTGGAAAATAAAGTAAACAATTGGTTCTTACACGCATCAATTTGAAAATTTGAAGGGCCTCCTTTGGCCTTCCCGCCTTCCCAAGAACTGCAAGGAGTTTTGTATACACAAACCTACAAATTCATTATTAACTTCTTCATGAGAGAGGACTGAGAATGCAAACATATAAACAAAACAAAAAAAAATATAGACTCTTCATAATTAATCACGCATAAAATTTTATAACATGATGCGCCAGGTTCAAGACATCCTCAACCAGTATCCTACTATTCACGTTGTTTGCACAATTACTGATAAAGAAACATTCATCTTCTCAAGTACCATATCAAATTTAGGTTGAAACAACACAGCACAAGAATGTTGCACCAGCTTATTGATTTTAAGCTGTCCCGCCCCATTCTTATTATTTGTTTCTCATTCCATTTTTAACACAATACATTAGCAAAGGCCAACCAATGCCGTCAATCCATTTGCTTGATTAGTTGTTTCCTCCAAAAATATAAAACCACACACAACACAGATTTCTTAAGGAGCTTCAAAAACAATGCCAGAAAGCCAAGACAAATATCTAAACCCACCTGCTTTGGAACTTCCTGTGATCTTTATATCTGTACACCCACTGTACTACAGAAAGCGCTTGCTTCCAACAACGTTTAAAACCAAGAAGGTCGACAATCTTCAACAACTGATCTTCGGTAAATGGCAATCCCGACAACTTCATCATCCTCGAAAACTTCCAATCCCTCATAGTAATCTCCCTATCACTCAGCCTACATCGTAAAAAGAAAAATAGTAGATACATTACTTTTGGGTTTCTCACATCTGTCCTACATTCCGACACTAAATAAGGACACCTTTTTCGGTGGTGATTCAATTATCACATTGAGGAAGAATAGTACATTCAGTTACTACACCCAATTCCCATTGGTCAACAAATATATTTATTAAGCTAACACCATCCACATGAAAAACAAATTAATTAATGACATTGAACAAGAAACGAACCTATCAACGAGAAACTTGATAACCGCGCCCTCGCTACGTTTCCGAGTGTCGCCCCTCGTCCCACGCCCTTCGTTGAACCAATCCTCATCGATTTCGAGGTCGGCGTCGAAAACCCACTTGAGTTCATCCATCTTCCGCTCCTCGAACATTTCCTTGAGCTCCGTTAAGCTCTCTCTTCTAAGCTTTCCTCCTCTGTACTCCTTGATCGCCCTCGCCTTCTCCAGAAACTCGACCGTTCGAAGCTCCTCCCAGGGCTTCCCCGCCACGACGCGCGTCTCTTTGAGAGAGGTGGCTTCCATTACTTTTCTGAATTCGCGTTTGATGGCGTGGAAGTGTTGGTCTTCCTCCAAGGCTTGGGCCTCCGCGGGAGTGAGTGGAGGAGGGGGCTGGGACTTCAGTTTTCGGTTGTGCTTTTGGATTTCCCTCTTACGGAGTATGTGGACGATCTTGGGAGTTGGATCCACGCCCTTTTCAATGAGCTTGCGTCGGATTTTGTCGGTGTCTGGGCGGAATTGGGCGACGGGGCGCCCCTGGAGATGGAGCTTCAGAGGCTCCATGGGATTGGGAGTTCAGCGTGGAGGCTTCCGTTGCTCACTGTGACAAGATAATACTAGCGGGAAGGATCAGATATTTCCTTACTCAATAAAATAATTATTAAAATTTTTATATTTTAAAGAATATTACTCTTTTTACCGTACAAATGTTTTTTATTTTTAACTAATTTTAGTTAATTAGTAAAATGTACTTTAGAAAAAAAAGTGTAATTCATTAGAGTATGTATGTATGTATTCTTGTTCCTCTCCTGATGATGTCTATATAGTTACTTTGCTCTTCGTTTTTAGTATTTATGTTTCTGATAAATATAACACACAAAAAGAAGACACAACCAATGACACTCATAAATTGGATAGTTGTTGCATTAAGTAGTGGTAAGAGAGATTAAAAAATATTACTTCTTTAATTTAAATCTTGTATTTATTCATTTCATAATAAGTAGACTATGCCATGGATAAAACCTTGAATTTTTCAGCTGTTTCTAAAGAAAACAAGCTGTTTGAAAATAAACATAAATTTTTTGGGCTAATGGTTTCCATTTGAAAAAAACAAATCTGTTGAGAAAGTAAGTTGCTCTCTAAAATCTGAAAATATGTAGTTATTGTTTTCTAACTGTTGCTTTTAGTTTATACACTTCTTTTTCTCGTATAAAAGCTGTATTTTTTTTTTTCATTCTAACAAAATTGCCCAAATAAAAAGATTATTTTAATTATATTCTAAATAAATTAATTATCACAAAATTATTTTACATAATAAACTTACCCCAATACAAATTTGATTTTAATTATAACCTACAAGAAAAATACATCTACTCATATGTATTTACATTTTATTATATTAAGGTAATATCACATTTATATTTATATTACTTCTAGAAGTAATTAATTAAAAACGTTAAAAAAATATTATTGTATTTAAAATATTTTTATTTGAGAACTTCATTTAATATTATCTTTTAATTTAAATAATTTTATCTTTCAATAATGAAAAGAATATTATTCATTTATCTAATAAAATAAATATTTATTATATATATTTAATAAAATAAATATTTTTTTTAAATAACTAAATAACCTTTTTTTTCTAAATAACAGCTATATAAATTGTTAATATTGTTTTTACAAAATTACACACACACACACACACACACACACACATATATATATATATATATATATATATATATTGTATTATTTTTTAATTAGTTATTCATAAAAAATAATAACGTATATATTTTTAATGTAATAAAAAATACATAATTTCTTAACAATAATGATATTAAAAATATTATGTAACAGTTATTTTAAGAAAGAAAAGTTATTGGAAAAGTGTGTTGGTGAAGATGGTGAATAAAATTGGAAAAGTGAGTAAAAAAGACAAACAAAAGTGAAACGAAAAACAGAAAATATGAACCATCAACTTAAAAAGAAAATGATCTAATGGTTCCTGAAGAGGTTTTTCACGGTGGGAGCCATGTACTGCTCTCCCACCCCAATAGCGTGGACCTTCAACTTCAACAATGAAATTCCGAGAAACACGAACTTTATCACAAGGTATTCAAAATTTTAACATACACATAGTCATGACTAAAGAAATAATGATAATAATAGTTCAGTTAGAATACATGTTGGAGTTGGATCCTCACTGGCTCAAGAGAGAAAGAAAACGGGGTGTAGGACCCATATCTCTTTGGAGTTGTTCAATACTGGAGAGGAGTTGTGCTTCTTGTAATTTGTCTCGACCGATAAACTCTGAATATAAAATTATTATTTTGTATAAAATTTATAGAGCTATCTTTTTCTGTTTTGCTGGAATTGTTGTAGAAAGCAAGAATAAAAAACTTCAAACACTATAAAATGACAAAAATAATCCACTCAAATTTATTTGTATTTGACAGACCCCAGGAAATAACAAGACCACACAATGCTGACCATTAGAAAAATCTAATCTAATTTACAGAGATAGACAACCAATTCCTCTCAACTGCAGTTCTGAAAAGTATTCTAAAAATGCAACTAAGCTGACAATGACAATATGATTCACTCATAAAACAAACCTTGACATTTCATCTTGTGGTTTGATACCCCATTGGACTTGATATTACATTAAGAAGCAAATGACAAGAGGGCAAGAATAAAATATCTGCAACAAAGTTAGGCATGCAGACGCCTTCAGCAACTTACAGATATATTTCATTGAAATTACAGTAGAGTACAAAACATTAAGAAACCTCTTAGCTCTTTGATTTGGAGTGCTTTACAAGCCAATCGATAACAGAGTCAATGTTAGTCGAGTTTTTGCACGAGATCATGAAGCAGCAAACTTCTCTATCAGTAATTGACTTCAGATCCCTGCATACCAGATAGCTCTTTTAGCACCCAAGCAATATAAAAACAAGAGAAAAAAAAAATAAGAAACAGGAAAACACGTAATAACTCAAATCAATTCAGTAAAGTAACTTCAAGTACTAGTTTACTTTCTTTATTGCTACAAATTAGAATAAAAGTGGCATAACATACATTTGGTCAGTCAAAGCTTCTTTAGACAGAGCCCCTGGTTTGTCGATCTTGTTCCCCAATACCAACAAAGGAATACCATTCAATGATGGCTTACTCAATAAATCATGTAGTTCACTCTTTGATATGCTAAGGTTATCTTGATCTGCAGCATCAACAACATAACTGCAGGAAACATCATATTAGGGGAACTGTAACCAAAATCCGTTATTTAATAGATCAAGATAACATTCGACTCCTGCACTAATGTTAATGCAGGAGAAGAAAATGCATCAACTTGGAGAAAGATTAGCAACAACAGCATGATCCAATCACACATCTATGGAAGATCGAAGAGGAAGACATTATTCAGCAGCATCATAACTTCGGAATAACTAGGAAACCAGGTCTTTTAGAACTGGAAGCAATAAAACACAGAAGGTGAAAGATTTAAGTAGTGAAATCATATAACTCATTCAGTGAAGAACAATCTGGTCATACAGGACAAAGTTTCAAAGAGCTATGCTCACTTCCTCGCCTTACAAACTGCCCTAACCATGATAAGCCATATTAACTAGTAAATAATCTTTATCGTGACACGACTTAAAGAGTCATTGGTAAAATCAATTAATACAGAAAAACAGATCCCTCTGCACTTCTTCCCTTTTTTTTCGGGTACAGTACAGATAAAATATAATATTAAACCAATACAAGAGCTGTTGACATGGGCATTTAACTGATAAGTGAGTTTGCATCAAGTTCACTAATTAAAAATGAGTTTGGGCTCATGGAGGTAAAATGATAACTTGATCTTCAGTCCTTAAAATTTACCATAATGAAACAACTAGGAAAACAAAAACAAACAATTGTGTAAGTTGATGAACAACTCTATTATGGAATTACCATGCATATGTTGACAGATTACCAATGCAAAAGTACAAATGTACACTAGAAGATTTCTGCATTTATCAATGATGTCTGTCTCATTGAATGTACCAGTGCTAAGAGGGAGATAGAGAGAGAGTTTTATAATCAAAAGGAATTGAGAAGTTTGCTCCATACACAATAGCAGAAACTGCACGACAGTAGCGTTCCCACATGCTGCGGAACCTAGGTTGCCCTCCAAGATCCCATAACTTTATTGTAACATTGCCTTTTGTTACTTTCCTCATATTGAATCCCACCTGAAATCCGATGACAAAATAAACTGATCTGAGTATCATGTTGCTTGATAAGCAGAAATCTTCATACAGTAACTCAAGGAGAAAGCTATAACCGAAAGCATTTGGCAAATAACACTTACAGTAGGAATCATGTCCTCGCTATACCCACCCGTCTAGGAAGAAGATCAGAAAAATATCTTTCAGTGAATCAGTTCAATTAATGACAAATTACTAAGATAAATCCAAAAAAATTATCATACTTACAGCAATAACATTTACAAGTGAAGTCTTCCCAGCATTCTGAAGTCCAATCAAAGATAATTCCATTTCCTGCTTGAAAAAGAGGCTGCAATCAAATTTACAATGAGGTAAGCTACTTTGAATAAAGTAATCCATTAAGCCCAGACCAAGCATCCGTATAAAAAGTACATACCGAAATTCAACTTAGGTGCAACCTAACACTCCATAAAAATTGTGTCACAAAAATAGAATCAGATTTAGTACAAACAATAGCTGTTCCTAAATTTCAGCAAACACTTGTTCAAAAGTGTACAGATTACCTAAGCCGAGCAGCAGCCACTGTTGTTTGGGAACACTTTAACTTTGCAATTGACTAGAATTCATTTAGATTGAAATGATTTTTCAATAGTTAGACATCATTTTTTAAACGAATTGAGTTCTTAAACTAATATAATCCAAAACAAGTTATATACAAGAATCCATTTATGCTTCCCTTTAAAAAATCTTGAAACACCACCAAGAAAGAAAAGAAAGAGCAAAATTGGATTTGCTCATACATATCTAATTACACAAAAATCGCATGACTATAATTATCACGAATTCGGTACTACAGAGAAAATATTTTGCAGGCAGTGAACATCTTAGAAAGTCCTATACGTGATTACACTAAAACATCAAATGAATTCACAATCGTTTATCACAACAATCAATTAATTCTGAGTTTAAACCGATATATAAATAAACAAAGAACAACTGCATTGTGATAATTTGTTGGAGTAGAAAAAGCTAACTAACCTGCGAAGCCAATTGAGAAAAGATTCCCACAACCCCATCCCTTCTCTTCACTGATAAAGAAAGCTACACAAACAAACGGATCTCGATTCCGTTATTCCAACTCGAACCCCCACACAGATCCTTCAACACTGTTTATGGAATTCGCATAATGGAAACTGCTTTTTATTTTTCTAAACAGTGCTTATTGCTTTGGGGTTTTGAATCGTGCGGGTCCCACACAGAAGAGACAAATGAAGCGCTTCTCAATCAATAATGGTGGCGATGCAGGGGATCATATCTCGCGATTAAAGTTTATTTACACAATCTGAACCTGTGGTGACATTACTTAACCCACCCTCGTTGTGAAGCGCGTGAGACACAAACCACTAGAAAGTTTTAGCACGAGAGTCTACTGGGAAGTTGCATTTTGACACTCGCGAGTGGGCATAGGGTACACAGCTATGATATCATGATTATATTTGAACATCAACAAATGGGAATATGCCACATGTATGTTGAATAGTGCTTAACATCTCTGGCTCACGCCATCCTGTGCCAAGGAGGTGCTCACAACTGTCAAAAATTGATGAGTATGACTTGAGTAAAGGATATAGTTTTAAAAAATTTATAAAAATAAGAAGATTAAAACAAAATAAAAAAAACTGATCAGCTATATTTGTAAAAAGTGGTAAAATTGTATTGGAAACATAAGTCTAAATTTTGAAATTTTCATTAAAATTTCGCTTTAATTCACAATTTTAAATTTTCTTTTATGTGTAGGTGACATAAGTCTCCTTTTTAAACTTGTTATGTTATGTCTTTAAAAAACGGTTGTACAAATATTGCCTCTTGTTAATATCATTCCACATATTATTCCACGTAAGAATATTTACATTGGACAAAAATTAAAAAGAAAAAGAAGTTAATTAGTTTTGTAATAAAAGTTTATATTTAACTTTTTTTTAAAATCAAGTTACAATAAAATCATTTCTTATATAATAACAACAATTAAATAAAGAAAAAAATAATTTCATAAGTTATTTTATATTAGTTTAAATTAAAATATTTATATCTAGTTGTTAATTACTCTTAATTAAAAATTAACTAAAGACTAATGAAATTATAAACATTAATGAAATGAACACTTTATGAAAGAACTCACCTTTTTTAAAGAATCACAAAAAAATTAAGAATACATTTTTTCAAATCATAAGAAATCAAACACCTTCTTGCAAATTAGTATTATTGGTTTTGCAACAATGAAAACCATAAATTTGATACAAGATAGAAGAATGTAAAGAATTATATATATATATATGAATTATATATTAAGTTAAGATAATGTGAATTAGTTTTTGCATTCACAATATCTTAACCGATTATTAATACTGAATTTTTTTTTAATAAGAATTATATATTAAGTTAAGATAGTGTGAATGTAGTTTTTGCATTCACATTATCTTAACCGATTATTAATACTGAAAAAATTTTGAATTTGTTTTTTTCTTAGTATTTAAGTTGAACGAGTCGCACATACACCTTAGTACACGTTCCTCGGGGTTGAAGGCATCCCCGAAAAGAAATGAAACACCTATCTTGAGTCATATAAGAGATAAAAGACACATTCCTTGAAATTAAGGAATGAACGCCTCATTTCAGTCACACAAAATATCAATAACTTCACTTAACAACAAAAACAACACTTAATTACTCAAGACCAAACTTGATGAAAGTTATCATTTTACCTATACTAGATTTTCAAAGTTTTTCCACAGAGAGTTATAATCAAACCCATCTTTATTCGAATGAAAGTCTACCACTTTATTTATAGAGTTTATTTTTTAAACTAAGTTAAGAATATGAAAAGTTAAGTTACAATGGTTGTTAATAATCTCTTACTTTTTATAAACTATCTTTACAATTAAAATCAATTCCTTTTAAATAATAACAAGAAAAATAATAAGTATAGGGAAAGAGATTTGCACAAGTAATTTTATATTGGTTCAAATCGAAAGACCTTATGACCAGATGTTAATCTCTCTAAAGAGCTATTAACCAATCACTAAAAATAAACCATGATTTACAATCACAAAGAAGATAATTTATGTTTAGAAAATATCTCTCTTGAAGTCACAAAAGATGAAAGATAACTCCCTTGAAATCCACAAGGGATGAAAACCTCATTTGAGTCCTACAAAGGATGAAAACACCTCTCTTGAACTACACAGGAGATGAAAATACACCTTCCTTAAATCCAGAAAAAATCAACACCTCATTTGAATCATACAAAGGATGAACAACTTTTCCTAAAAACAATGACAACACTCAATCACACAAGAACCCACTTGGTGAAAGTTATTGCTCTACCCACACTAGGTTTTTCAAAGTCTCTTTTCACAAACATAGAGAGTTTCTCTAGTAGTCACAATTCTAAACCTCTTACTGATTTTTTTTTAGAAACCAGGTTTACCCAAAATACATAGACTTTTAATTTTGAAAATTAGGTCAAAAAACTAATGATTCAAGTCACAATTGTCGTTGATAATCGATTATCTCAAGTGATAATCGATTTTCACAAGAACTTTTCAAAAGACATTTTCTCGATGAGATTATCGATTACTAGAAAGTGATAATCGATTATCACATAGTCTTTTGTGAAAGAATGGATTTCGTTTGGATTAATAATCTATTATCACCGAGTTTTTATGAAAAATACACTTTTCTTGAATTTTTTGTCTTTTGAGTTCTGCCTTTTGACTTTTGACCTACTAATTTAAATAAGATACATAAATAATAAGTCTTTAATAACTAAATTCTTAAGTCTTCAATATATCTTTTGAATCTAAACATTCTTTAAGTCTCCAACATTTCTCCATGAGTTATCATCATCAAGACTCTTTAAGGTGTTCATCTTCTTCTTTTGTCAACAATATGTGGTCATCTTTTACTTTCTTGGTTGATTGGTCGTTTGACAGAGTTGTGGGAGGTCTTCTTTGACCATGAATGTTTTCTTAAGCGCTTTGTATAACTAACTTGGGCAGGATATGACGTCATTTGTCTGAGCAAGCTTTGTGTTGTGGACTTAGATAAGTTTTGTGTTCGCTTAATGGACTGATGACATGTTTGTGTGTCTTGTTTTGTCGATTCAATTGGTACTGAAAGATAAGATTGTGTGTTATGTCTTTGTCCCGTAATTGTAAAGTCGGGTTGGTTCCTTTTCGTGTGGTTGTATAAGAGTTGATGACATGATTTTGTAAGGAATGGTGTGGGTGATGATTGGTGAACTTGGTGAGACAAGTGATGATAAAGGTGAGTTGAGAAGAGTTCTAGATAAGGATGGATTAGAAGGAAGTAGAGAGACATATGTGTTTAGAGTTGGAGGATTGTAATGTGATGTGAAGTCAAACCAAGAAGGTAAATAATTTATAAAAATTGGGTTGGTGTTTTGAGAAAAAAGTTGTAGATGAATATGAAAGAATGGGTGGGCTAGTTGCGAGTGTCAGTATTGGATCTTTGGAAGGGGAGTATGGTCTCATGAAAATGATATTTCTAGACAAAAAAAAAATTCTTTTGAATCTAAATCTAAAGCATTGTACCTTTTTATTGCCATTTTGAAATCCCAAAACAACACCACGTCTAGAACATGAATCAATTTTTTTGTGAGGATGGTGGGTGGAAACATAGCAAAGAGAAAAAAAACCTTTATAATGAAAAAAATAAGAATTTTTATTAAATAATAATTAAAAATGTGTTTTATTTTGAGGGATCCAAATATCCATGTGAATGAAAATAAACAATTTTGAGCTCTACTGTCACTGATAAACTATGATAATTGATTTGGTTTAGCTAAGTGAAAGATGTCACATGAGTCTTTATTATGCTTTGAAATAAAAAAGAATTGTTTATGTAAAATATTGAATTTTTGTCCGTGTCGTAAGCAAAAATGTTAAAGATTGTTGTTGTTGATGGTAAGAAGGAAAAAGTGATTGACTAATGGAACATAAGGATGAAGGCTGAAATTTTCTTGTTGTAAATTTAGCCAAATCAACCATTTTTATTGTGCTAATTGTATTTGGCAAAAAAAACTTGAAAACGTTAGCTTATAAATGAGACTTGAAAGAAATTTTGAAATAGAAAAAAAGATTAGAACTAAAACTAGGACATATAGCAGATTATGAATTATAAAATTAGGAGTAAAATGAAGGGTGCCATGTGAAGTAACTATGAAGTCATTGACTAAATGAATATTAATAGATTTTATTTTTGAAAAAACTTGAAATTTGTTTAGAGAGCAACTAATCTTGCTCCAGAATCAATAATAAAAAAGATGAATTATATAAAGAATTGAAACAGAGTACAGGAGAAATTTCTGGTGTGATATTGGAAAAACTCGAAAAAATGTTACCACTAGGACAAGAGAAATCACGTGAGCCTTTTTGTATGAGAATGGCCCGGGTGGAAGGCTGAGAATCGCTGTTGTTAGTATTTTCTGAGGACCTGAGGGAAAGTGAGAGTTGATCCATGCCGTTGCTCCATAGAGGATTGTGGTAAAGAGGGTTGGAGTTGTGAAAGCATGAGTGGCCTGGGTAGAGGATCAATGAGCAAGATTTGAGAACGAACAATGTGAAATATGTCATCAAGACTATTGAGGAATCGGATGAAGAAGATCTTTTTGTAGAGAAATAAAAGTAAGGAAACTGATAAAAAAAAACTTACAATGTAAAATTGTATGCGATAATCATTTTGTCGAAAAATTTAACTGTTTTAATTAAAAATGTTTTAAAACAATGACAACCTTAGTATAAGTTTTGAAATTATAAAGACTTCATTAAAAATATGGTGAAAGTACAGGGTGGTGCATGTCAAAGTAAAGGATAGATGGTACTGAATCTAAATTAAATGCTGATATGTGGCAAACCGTGTTGTGTGTGTGATCAGAGTACTGTGGTTGATTAAAGATGGGAAGAAGTTGAAGAACCGTAAGATAGATTCATAGATAGCTGTTATAACTAAAGGACAAAAGGCACCGAAACACAAGGGTATCTTTGGTTTCGGTCGTTGTAAAGTCAACGTCGTAAACTCAGATCCAAATAGCGCCCCAAGTTAACTTCGCAACGACAACTTCGTCTTCTTAATTTCCTTCTTTTTGGACCGCAAAGTACTGGATTTACCCTATCTATTACTCATTGTGTCTGTAACAAACAAGAGAACCTCATGTCGGGCTATTTTGCTACTTCCATAGTTCGGCTTGTTCCAGGTCAGTGAGTTTTCTACTTCAACCACATTTAGCTTTGTTTTCTAGTTTCAATTTCTTGTTTTGTTTTTTCAATTGAGTCTGTGGAGAACAGTATTGAACTCTTATTTTTATAGGAATCACGCATTCTACCCTGTATTATCCTCTTACGATCTTGTGATAAAACCCTTTTCACCTTGTAAAGGTTAAAATGATGAATTTAATGTGATTAAGGTCTGAATTTTGAAATAATTTGATTCAGTAGCAAAACAGAGAAACAAGTAAGGTGGCTTCTGTAAAATCAGCTTTTATCGCTACCGGCAATCTCTTATTACGATGAACATACATGCTATTCTCACGTACTTTTCGACTGCAAGGGATTCGGTTCCAAACTTTTCGTATGGGAACCATCGAATAAGGATATTGAGAATTTGAAAATGAATCCAAGTTTTAACCTTTTGTCCGAGATTAAAATTAATGCCTAAGATCTAGAAGAACTTGCTATAAAGAACTGAAACTTTTACGTGTCTCTTTCCTTTCTTTATTTCTTATGCCTCTCTTTATATACATTCATAGGCAGAGATAGAGACTGCTTCGATTTCCTTTCACACACATGTATACTGTTTTCATCCAGTAGCTTATTTCTTCATCAAACAATACCTCCTTTCACCAAACTTTTGCCCAAGTGTCCTGTCTCTCTTCATTCAAGCATTGTCCACCATGTCCTTATATTCAGTTATCAAACTACTATATATATATATATATATATATATATATATATATTTATCACACACGAGACATTTATTTTAATGCGTTAAGTAGACAGCAAGGGCAGAAACCCAATTATAAAGTGTTTTATTTTACGATTTTCATATGTTCTCATTACTCATTGCATGTAAAGCAGATTTTTGTGACTTGTTTCAATTGAGTTATTGGGTCTCAATACGTTGCATTTTGTTAATTGCAATTTCCAGCGTGATTTTGAAGATACTAAAAAGGAAGAGAAAATGAGGATGAGGAACCTATACAGGAAACCAACTACTTTACGTTGCAATGCAGGGAGCAGATGCTATTCTGCATCAGCTGTGATATGGAGCTTGTTAGGATGCCTACTTTTGTTTCATCTGTATTCCAATATTCACCACAAACATGGGGAAGGTAGAGAGGTGCAACTGCGTGTGACTAATCATCCTCAATTTCGTGAACTCCAACAAGTGGAAGAGGAAATCATCCAACTTCCTCCACAAAAGGGGAAGAGGTCCCCTCGGGCTGCAAAACGCAGGCATAAGCGGGTAACTCCACTGGTTGATGAATTCTTGGATGAAGATTCACGACTGAGACATGTTTTCTTTCCTGGTAACAATAGTGCTATTGATCCAGTAAAGGTCACTGGGAATGATAGCTATTACTATTACCCTGGGAGAATTTGGTTGGATACAGATAGAAATCCTATTCAAGCTCATGGAGGGGGCATTCTATATGATGAAAGATCAAACACATACTATTGGTATGGTGAATATAAAGATGGGCTCACATACCGTGCTCACAAGAGAGGAGCTGCCCGGGTAAGTTATTTTAATTGAAAAATATTTTTGTTTTAACCATTAGCCCATAATCAAACTGATGCTTATGGGGGTTTATTTAGTGTTTGTCATTTCATGAAATAAATTTAATTGTTGTTAGTGGCTAGCTTCTTTTGTGTTGGTGACAAATTAAAGATACACATTTGAGTTTGGCATATGCATTGATCCTTCTTTGCCCCTAGCAACCTGTTTAGACATGTATTTAATGGTTTGTTGCGGTTATTGTTTTTGTTTAAGAAGGGGCCTTTTATTTACAACTTTACTTCTAACATTCTTATTATCATCATTATTGAGACCTTTTAGCAGGGAAATTCTATGTTTCATATGGCAATTTACTTCTTTAGATGCCAACGTTGGAATAATATATCCATATTCTTGTAATCTTTTCAGCTTGAATAAAATGAAAATACTAACATAATAATATGCTGATAGCTTTTACCAAAAACATGAAACATACTAAGAGATTTAGGCCTTAATATCCTTAAAACAAACTCAGATGACAGAGGTGGGCATAGAAATACAGTACTGGAATGCACCACTGTTTGTTTCTTACACTTTCGAGGCAATGAACCAGCCCAAATTGTGTTAGACAATTTGTCCACCTCGCAGTTAACACAGTCATCATCAGATGTACCTTGCCTGCTAGCCCCATTTGGATTTCAAAGTGTGCAAAGCGTCTCAACTGGCTGTACATGGAGGATGTTAGTTAACTAATTAGTCACCACACTAATTAGGTTCCCCCAACCAGTTTTCTTCATAGTTCTGCTTCTGCAGACGTGTTACCATCATTTTATGTAAGTTTGACAGTAGGATTTGCCGGGATCTAACATGGCTTAGCTTCCAATAAACGAGTCTTGCCAATCAAATCAATGATATACCTTCTTTGAGGGAGGATACACTACGACTTTGACTAAGTTGGGCTAAGGCATGATGATGGGTTAGTACATTCCCAAGATGAGACCTTCTGCCTTGACTGAAATTTCCATAGCTTATCTTTACCCATTTTGGGCTTCCAATTCCTTCCATTATATATAGTTTATATGTCCCATCAAGGCTCAGAAATCCACTGAATACAGGGTTTTTTTTTTCTCTGAACAATGCGTTTTTACTGTCAAGACATGCAAGTTTTCTCAAATTCTGATGATCAACAAAGACTTTTTTCTCCTAAATACTCCAATCCCTTTGAGTTGTTATACAGCTGTAAGAAGATTTTACATGGCGTTGCATTGAAAAAAAAAAAAAACGAAAACATGTTGGCTCTTTGGAGTTTCCACATGTCAATAGCAAGTTAATATATGGAATGCCCAATGTAAACTTTGGTTTCGGCATCAAATGACTTGAGAATTTTTTTTTTATTCTAAACGGTAGCACTGGTGAGTTTGTTCAGGGTGTTTCTGTCCCAAGTACTTACAGATTTTGCCTTCTATCCCTATACTTTATGAACATGAAGTAACCTTGTTTCTTCAACATTAAGATATTCTTGATGCTGATAAAAAAATTAACATATTCTTGATTGCTGAAAGATTTATAGATAACTGTTTCCAAGTCAGTTTGTGAGAATATCGATGTTATTACTATGATATGAGCCTACTCAAGGGTGTCTATTTTCCCCAACCAAACATGTGTGTGATACTCAGCTGCATACCCTAGGGACAAAAACGTAGCCTTTATCTCTCTTTCTCTTCATCAGGTGGACATCATAGGAGTTGGTTGCTATTCTTCTAAGGACTTGTGGACATGGAAAAATGAAGGTATTGTATTGGCTGCTGAGGAAATGAATGGAACCCACGACCTGTACAAGTCTAATGTGCTTGAGAGGCCAAAAGTAATTTTCAACGACAAAACCAGAAAGTATGTCATGTGGATGCACATTGACGATGTCAATTATACAAAAGCTGCTGTTGGCATAGCAATTAGTGATACACCTGATGGTCCGTTTGAATATCTTGGTAGCCAAAGACCCCACGGATATGAAAGCAGGGATATGACAGTTTTCAAAGATGAGGATGGTGTGGCATACCTTATATACTCCTCTGAAGAAAACAACGTACTACACATTGGACCCATGACTGAAGATTATCTGAACTTGATGCCTGTCATGAGAAGAGTTTTTGTGGGACAGCGCAGAGAAGCACCAGCTGTGTTCAAACACCAGGGTACATATTACATTATCACATCAGGATGCACGGGATGGGCCCCAAATGAAGCACTGGCTCATGCAGCTGAGTCAATCCTGGGGCCTTGGGAAACATTGGGAAATCCATGTGTTGGAGGGAACAAAATGTTTCGAATTGCTACCTTTCTTGCTCAAAGCACTTTTGTGCTTCCCCTACCTGGCTTCTCAGGTTCATTTATTTTCATGGCTGATAGATGGAATCCATCCGACTTAAGGGACTCAAGATACGTTTGGTTGCCTTTGATAGTGGAAGGACCTACTCATCATTCCTCAGAGTACAGTTCTAGATTACGACTCTGGTCAAGAGTTTCTATCTATTGGCACAGAAAATGGAGGCTGCCTCAGGGCTGGAGCACATTTAAGTAATTTGGTTTTTTTCTTCAACATTTCTTTTCTTTTCTTCATAGACATTGTTGTACATTTGTGATCATCAAACAAGTACTGATGCTTCAGACTTTACAGATCCAAGAAATATAGTAACTCAGTCTCTAACATACTTTCTTTTGGTACACATTCTTTCCTGTATAGAATAAATTTCTTAGAGATCACCAAAAATTGTACGTCTCACCTGTTTAATGAATCTTACTTTTGATTTTATAGTTATCAATAAATGTTAAGAAATAATAACAGATCTGTCAGAAAGAGAGTGTTAAAGAGTCTCTTATTACCATTTCTATTAAACATATTTCATATACCTTAGGTTATACTTTATATTCATCTTTTTATCATTGTTTAATGTTCAAACAAGTAAATATGAAAATAACAGGTAGAGTGATCAACTTAGTCCTTGAAAGTGTGAAATTATTTTCATTTACTCCTAGAATTTAAATAAATGAAATTAAAGGTCATGAAAGTCATTTTCATTTCTCATATTCATTTTTAATTTCGTGTAGATTCTTATATGTTATCATTAAAATGAAATGTAATCCTTGTATGATATTATTAAAGTATAATTTATAATTTAGTCCATAAATGTAAGGTGAAAGGAAGATGAGAGATAAAAGGTTGAAGGTGAACAATGAAAGTTACCCAGGAACTTTTTATTCATTTATTATTTAACCTTCAAGGACTAAAAATATCATTCAATCAAAATCCTATATTAGATAAAAGATAGCTTTCCACTGGGTATACAATGTTATGGAGTAATTTGTGTCCTAAATTTGGCATTGTATCTCTGTTCCATGATATCATATGTAACTTTTAGCTTGTCATAAATGAAGACTCTTTGTATATCTTAACTAGTTGCATGCTTGATGGAAATTTGACATAGAAATTTCAGTCTCAAGAGAACATCAAAGGACCTTAGACCGACATACGAATTTTTCCCAAAAAGGTTTTAAGTATAATAATAAAGCATGGTTGATCAGCTATGTCATGACCTTTTTCTGAGATGCCTCTAATGATTTTCTTATTGGTGACATTTTTATATTTTTTTTTACTTGTTTTGGTTGGTTACTTTCAATTTTAAGTAACAATAGGTTAGGTATTTTAGAAATTTTAGTTTACCTGTGAACATATACACATACATGCTCGTTTATAAAGTGCAGCTGTTATCTTCCTTTACTTTTCATTTATCTATTTTCTCCCTGATTTTCCTTGTTTCTATATTTTTATTTTACAAAATATTTTCACCTATATTACCAAAGTTGTTGAAAGTCTTAGGATTTTTGAAATATAAAATATAAAAGAAATGTTATAGGGAAGAATTTGTTTTATTTTATCCATGTACTTTATTTAAAATGTAATAAAATATCAAAATATTTAAAATATTTCAATCTTAATTATCTAAATATAAATAATAAATAAATAAAATTCATTTTTATATAAAAGATATTTTAAAAAATGAAAAATTTTCTAGAAACTAATTTAAACATAAGATATTAGACAAATAATTAAGAGTTTAAATAAATTATCGTTTGAGTTAAATATTATGTTGAATGATTTATTTCGTGAGTAATTATGGAATAAATACGTCTTTTAATATATTTTTTTTTTTGCTAATTGGTGTAATGCTTTATGAATAATACAGAAAAACTTGGTTTAATATATTAAGGTTTATGTAACATCTCTTACTCTAATTCACATTTATATATTAAGAGGACAGTCTACTATGGCTAATATTAGAGCTTGTTGTCATAGTTTTATGGCTTAAAATTCTTACTAATTTCCACAATATTTTATAAACTTTGAGATTTTAAAATAAACTTTATCTTGGCAATTTAAATATCTTAGTGTTCACCATTAACTATTGGAATGATGATTACACAGAATTATTGGAAGACATTTTTGTATAATAATTCTTCAAAAACTAAATCAATGTAATACATCGATTCCACAACCAACATCGTAATGTAAGTTGATTTTTTAACACATTTGATGATATATGTTTATTTAAAAGTTTGCATTTTTTTTAATATAACAAGTCATTTGGTTATAATCTAATTACTGCAGTCTTCACCACTTTCAATGTCCACATGAATCATTATCACCACATGTCTTTTCAATTTCTGTAACAGTAAGTTTAGTATAATTACGATATTTTTGGTACAAATTGGTACAAATACAAACAGACTTTATTTTGCAATTTAAATACCATATTTTCTCCATAAATATTGGAATGATGAGTACAGAATTGTTGCATGACATTTTTGCACAATAATACTTCAAAAACTAAACCAATCAATAGCAAGCACTCAATTATTTATCTTTTTTTAAGCTACAGAGTGTAGTGATGTATAAACTCTCACTTTTGCATAGGCAATGACAAGTTTCATGTACAAGAACAAATGATTTTAATGAGAAGTAGTGAAACAATGAGAGGTATTTCCTTTTTGAGAAAAAACATAATGATGTTTTCCATTTTCCAGTCTTTCACTACCAAGGAAAAGTTGAAAGTTCTTGTTTTTTTTTTTTCTTTTTGTCAAACAACCAATGTTAATGTACAAGAAAGGAGAAGTTAAATTAATTGATTATGATGAAAACAGTTTGAAGTTAAAGCTCAGATTTTTCTTTACATCTTAAAGGAGAATTTTTTAAATTATGGTATTTTATGAATTTTGAATTTTAAATAATAAACTTGTTATTTAAAATATAGTTTTTAGATAATAATTTTTTCAATGTCGAAGATTTATCTTTTATGATTCATTTGTGTATTATGTGTATGAGGACATATATTATACTCAAACTTTATAGTAATAAGAAAACTTGGTCAGTAAAAAGAAAGTATTTCTCATATGTTTGAGTACATTTTGACTATTGAGATGTATTTAGTTCTCATGGTATAACCTAACATTTAGACAACTTGGTTGCGTAAGTATCAGTCAACCAAAATTAATGTGTAAAATATTGACTAAATTGACTTAAGTATGAGATCAAAGTATGATTAATTAGTTAATAAGTCTGTTTAATTAAAGACTAATAAAGATGATTAGAAACATGGGTCAGACTACTCAAGTAAGAAAGTCATAAATAATAATATAAATAACACAATTTATGAGATAACTAGTTATGTCAGTTAATTATAACATTTATTATTTGTTAATACATTTAGTTAACTTGAGTGTCAAAATGTTTTCTGCAAGTATAATTCCTACTCGATTAGAAGAGGACGAATATTCCTAAAGTTGAAAGTTTGGAGCATCCTAATGTTTGTTGAATTCTTTATATAATATAACTAACCATGTAAGAATTTTTTTTTATTGATTATCACTTTAAATTTTACATAAATATATATTATATATATGAGAGATTTAAAATTATTTGTAAGCTCGTATAAACATTCTTACTCATCATTTTTTCTGAGTATTTTAACTATTTTTATTAATTATGAAAAATATTTTAAATTTTTTTTATTGATTCACTCCATAAATGAGAGGATTATGAAGTAAGAATTTTCCATAATGAAGTTGGAAATAGCTCAAGCTTTTATTTATTGTTTAACAATTTTCATCCAAATTCTATTAGTTTACAATTTTTCTACAAAAAATAATAATATATTAAAGGTTTAAATACATTTTTGCATTTTTATTTTGGTGTCAAATGTGTAGAACATTGACTAAGTTAACTTTAGCATGTGATTAAGATATGATTATTCAACTTAATTAACTAAAAACTAACCAAGATGATTAGAATTAACGCATTTAATTGATTTAAATGTTGAAGTGTTAGACATAATTTTTAAGTTGAAAGCTTTTATAGTGTTCGAAATACTCGTTACAGTCTTTATATGATATATGTGATCATATAATAACAATTTTAAGATATATGAAAAATTATAAATTATTTGTAAGCTCTTATAAATATTCTTACTCATATATATTTTTTTGGTGTATTTTTCTCCATTCTTAATATTTATATCTTTCTTATAAGTTTAACTATTTTTATTATAAAAAATGTTTTTAATTTTTTTATTGATTTCTCCCCTAAATGGAAGGATTATGAAGTAAGAATTTTCCATAAAGAAATTAGAAATCGGCTCAAGCTTTTATTTATTGTTTAATGATTTTCATCAGATCGATCAAGCTTAAAACTTTTCTAAAAAAAAAAAATATATTAAGGTTTAAATATATTTTTTGTGTTTTTATTTTGGTGCCAAATATGCTCCATCATTGGTGATAAGTTCTACAAACATTATTGATTGCTTTCCCTTTGACAAAAGAATTTGGGCCAAGTTTTGCGAAACAAGGATATGTTATGTTGAGCTGATTTTAGACAGACCTGATAGTGGGCCTAGTTACGAGGAAACCTATAAACTCCGGCCCTAGATCTACTGTGGGCTCTTCCTCTGCATAAAGCCATAACCAAATATGATCCAAAAACAAGTAGGATATGTCACATCAACCCCAATTTTCTGTGTTATTCATTATCTTCTGATACTGAAAATTAGCAACATAAAGTATTGTATTATTGTCGGAAAGAAGAGGTAGGGTTTTTGTTTGAAAATGGAAAACACAGACAGAGGGACAAAATCCTGAAGTAGTGTGAGTTGGAAAATTGAGCTTAAGTTGGGTTTCTTTCCAGTTGAAGATGGTCCCATTAAAACATAAAAGGCGTAAACTGGTCGTTGTCAATTATATAGAAAAAGGAGAGTAAAGCTTAAACATATAGAAGGTATGGGCCAGCATCAAACACTCTTTAAATAAACACTGAACAAAAGCAGATCCACATTTTTTTATAACTCAACCGGGAAAAAGGTGCAAAAGGAGGATGCTTGTGGTATGTTACAACTTGGAGGGGGCAAGTACCATCAATAGAAGTTTAAGATACACAAACCTAAAAAGATGAACCCAATATTATACTTACAATGTATAGATATGTGGTTTCATGGGCAAAAGACACCTCCTATATATCAACCTTAACCCGTGCCTTCGTGAAAAAGCTGAAATGTTTGTCAAATGTAAAGATGATAATACGCTTTTAGACTTTGAGGTCGAGAGAATGGAAAAAAAAGAAAGAAAAAGAAGAGCATGCATCTTAGACATAACGTGCAGGCCACTAGCCACTAATTACTGTACGCCTTTCAATGGATTCCACAAACTATAACCTAACTCAAGGTACCATGCTAACTCCTAAGATTCGATGTGGCCCCCAAAATCTCAAACCTTCTTTATTATTTTTAAACTCCTAAAGATTATACACACATCAGTTACCATCATTATGCTGGGTTAAACCACTTTAAATATCATATTCAATGTTGTAAAAAACACAAAATATATATATATTATATTTGTAGTAAGAAAGAGTATTCCCGAGCTTGGGAGTTTTTGCAGTTAGCTAGCTGTGAAAACAAACAATTATGCACCTTATCTCTGCTCAAATTGGGACCAGAAGCACCTGTAAAGAAACCTCTTCCTGAACTAAGTCAATAAGATTCAAGATTCTCACGCTCATTATAGGATATTTGTGATTTTAATAGTAAATATTTTTTATTCATCAAACTTACTGATGTCTTAAAAACCACCATCCGAGTAAACCACGAAAGTGATAAAACTTGGGACGAAACTATATATGGACGAATATGAAATACGAACATTTTATATGATTCATAAGGGAAGCCCACTGATAATTTTCTGAAATTTACGACTTTTGTGTCTCCTCTTTTAAGGTTGAAAAAGGAAACAAATTATTTTTATGAGTTATGGATGATCCATATATGAGATGAAAACCATGTCAATCAATTACTTTATATATTATATATATATATATAGTTCATACAAATATGGATGGATGGAAAGCCACAAGCTATATATTGTTTGGTAAATAAAAAATCAATCATAAAATGTTAACAAAAAAAAAATTTACTTAGTTCCTTTTTAACGCAAGCAAACGCCCATGAATCCCGGTGTCTTACCAAACTTATATATTTAACCAAAAAAACAAAGGAGGAAGTAAATAAATAAAGCCCAATAATTAACACTGAAAGAAAACTCCATCATCCTTGCGCACGTGCCAAAAAAACCAAGCACACGTGCGAGGCATTCATCCATGTCAAAGCCAGCCACATGATACGATTGCGACACGATCATCATCAAGCGTGAGTTTACGTTAAGGCCTCCATGCACTGGCCCACACCACCGGAGTTTCCTTCCACGAAAGGAATATTCCGGTGTCGGAGCACGGTACCATCGACCAACCCTCCTTGTACCTCCTCAACAGCGCCCTAACGTCGTCGCAAACCTCTTCGCTGAACGGCACCGCGCTTAGCCCTCCCCCATGCAGCCGCGTCCCCCACCGCGCCGCCGTCTCCCGACGCTCCAGGGAATCCGCTGGCGAACACGCCACCAGGTCCACCACAGCCCTCCCTGCCGCGCGCTCCAGCATCAGCCTCTCGTTGCACGTCTTCGCGAAACTCTCGTCCAGCGCCTCGAAGTAAACCCTAAACCACCTTAAACACTCCTCGAAACCTCTCACGAACTCGTAGCCCTCGATTCCCACGTCCAAATCCGCCTCCTCCTCCACCACCGTCACGATCCTCGGCTGCAACCCTTGCAGCGACGATATAAACGCGTCGCGGCCGTTCCCTGCCGGGGAAACCGAATGCAGCGCGTTCACGCAGTTGATGGCCAGGGCCTCGTCGTCTTTGAGGTTGAGTTGAGAGAAATTGAGGTCGGAGAGATCGCCGGCGTGATGAACGACGTTGAACTTGAACGGAACGCCCATGAGTCGCGCGAACTTCTCCATTCTTGTTCCGATTTCCTTCATTACGCGCTGCACGGAGTTACCGGTTCTCCCAGTGACGACGGTGGTTAACCTGAGGTGCGGAGTTTCGTCGGTTCGAGTTGCCAATGCCTCCAGAAGGGTTGGCCATTGAGTGCAATAGGTGTTGCTGATGTCAAGTATGTGCAATTTGGGGTTTCCTTCTAAGGCTTCTAAGATGGCGCCGTTGGACGCCACGTGTCCGAAAGTTGTCCAGGGGCTGACTTCTTGGAATTTCAACACCGTCTTCCTCGTTGACTCGAAGGAGCATGTTTTCTCCGATGCGGAGGCCAAGGTTCGGTAGGTTCGGTCTCCCGCGTCGGTGACGCGGCTGAACAGGGCTTGGAGGAAATACGCGGCGAGCTTTTGATCGGTGTCGCCGTATGGGGAGCTGAGTTCGTTGAGCATCCAGAGGAGGTGGTGGAGGCGCGTGCTATTGTTGTCGGCGAAGGCGCGTGCGGTTTGGAGGAGGAGGTTGTGGGACCAGTTGGGGGAGAATTGGAAGTTGAAGTCGGGGAGGGGAGGGGTGGGGGAGAAGGAGTAGGAGTAATCGGTGTTGGCGGTGGTACTGAAGGTGTTAGCTGTGGTGGTGGTGGTAGTGGATACGTTGTGGTATGGGTAGTAGTGTCTGGAAGAAGACGAGGACAAGTCTTCTTCATCCATGTAAAAGTTGAAGCATTCTTCGTCTTCTTGGTGGGAGTAATGGTAGTAGTTTTGTCTGGAGGATCTGGAACTGCTAGAAGTTCTGCTGGTGGTGGAGTTGAGGGATGGATCGGGTTGTGGTTGATGGTGTTGTTGCTGTTGAAAACTTACTAGCCTAAACAAGGTATCCATTTAACCCACATCAATAAACAATGTGTCTCTCTTAGGTAGCTCAGCTTAGCTGCTTCTCAGCACCACCAGACCAAACCTGTTTTTAACAGTAGGAATTGGGGCACTGTTGGGGAATGATTGGGGGAAGAACTTGGTCAAATTTCGATAGATTCTACTTACCTTACAAACTAGGTTAATTTTCTAAATATATGTATATAAAAAAAAGTAATACATAGTTGAGCTCAAGGGGTTTAGTTGTCACCCAACCTCACATATATAGAAACGAAATAATATTAAACCAAGTTATTTATAAGATAAGTTAATTAAATTAAATATTTAATTGAGAAAAATATTTTTAATATAAATTTGATGGCATGGTAAGAAATGAAGGATATATAGTTTGAATTGGTTGGGATTTAGCTTAATGTAATGGAGTGTGGAAGGTTAATTGGATGTTATTGAAAAATGGGTGGAGATTGACTGAGATGAGTTTTGTTGGTGAGTAGCTTGAAAAATCTAGTAGGGTCGTGAGCTAGCTAGGTGATGCTTAGAATAGAATTCTCTCTGACAAAAGATGGAAAAAATATGAAAGTGTGTGAAAAAGCAAAGAAGGAAGAGATAGTGGGCTAGCTTTTCATTCTTTAGAGAGAGAAAAATAAATAATAAATAAATAATTAATCAATTAATTAAGCACAAGAAAATAGAGAAAGAGAGAGAATTTACGAGTATTGGATGAGTGGGAGCAGGCGTGCCCAACTGCCAATTGGGGTTTGGGAGAGTAGTAAAAGCTGCCGGCGTGAGTCATCATCATCAAACCCACTATCTTCCCCGTAGCAGTAACACAACCAACTCACGTTCCCTGCCTCCTAATCACTCCCCAAACTCTGCCAATTTTCCAATCCACTTTTCTCTTTCTATTTTATTACTAACACACTCCTCCACCTCTATCAAAATTAACCACATCAACCCTTTCATTTTCTACAATCCACCATGCTAATTTTTTTCTTCAATCCTTTTTTAGAAAACATGTTACTATGAAGTTCTATTATAAAGGATTACACTATCATCCTAAAAAATACTACATGTTTAATATTTCTGTTTCACTTAATAAAAGTTTTACAGAGGTAACAGTGTTAAATCATAATGTCTTATTAACAAATAAACCTTTAGATAATGATGATGTTGTATATACCGATACAAATGTTCCACTTCTCCAAATTCTAGAGTGGCATGCCTTGCTTTGTCTTCTCCATACCTATTTGGTGTGGATGGTTTTACAAGTATCCACTGTTTACCTCCTCAATCCTCGGCCTACAACAAAAACCTACGACTTCTTTGAATTTTTGATACCAAAGCAACCATACTATTGCTTCCATAATCTCGAAATGTTTGTATCCCACTTCATTCCAGCTGTTTTACTTTTATCTAGAACTCATTTATTGTAGGAGGCTTTTTTTTTAGTAAAACTACACTTTTATTCAATTGATGAATATTTTAAGCACAAAATTAGGCAAAGCATAAAATAGGAATACATGAGACACTATTCCATGTTTAATAAATTTCTAAAAAATCTGAAACTAATTAAACTGTTTGAAACAGTCAAACAACATTTAAAAAAATAAAACAGAAATTAAATAAAAGAATAAATTATTATAACTGGTCATCGAATACAACTTCTACTAAGAATTATGTTTTATTGAACATCCCCTAAAAGTAAGTAAACCCCCCACCCCACCTTGCGTAGACTATATATATCCAATCCCCTCTCATCTACAAATTCAATTGGAGTTTAATTATATTTTGTTAATGACACATTTAGTTGAGACGGTTTGATTATTGAGGTTAGGAGACGTTGGTTGGAAATGTTAAGGAGTTGTTTGTTTGCCATCATCAATGATTGGGCGAAATCCATGTTTCAACTCTTTGTCCCCATGTCTTGAAGTGGGCCTAGGAGTTGAATCCATATTTTTAATTTGCAGCTAAGTCACATTGATCCCAGACAGGACGAGACATTACGGCCATACTGAAACTCATGGCCTTTCTTTCATCTTGCTTTTCCTGTTCTGCTTTTTCCTTCTTCTCTTTTCTCTTCCCCTGTTTCGTGGGGATGGTGGGTGAGACCGAAAGGGATCCATACTCTGCTTCCATCTTTCAACTGAATAAAGACTTCCCCAACTAGCACCCATCACCCCAATATCATTTTAAAACTACTTGTATCATGGTTCACAGTTTAATATGTATATGTAGGGTCACAGTTTTAAAATTTACTGCAAATATAACTTGTTATTACATTAAAATATAAAAATATTAATTACTTTAGTGTTTGTTTGATAACACTTTTTCTACTCTTGTTTCAATTAATAAATTTAAAAAAAAAAATGAGACATTGACGTTCACACCTTTGGTGACTTTACTTTTCCTTTTCTTTGTTGAGGTGAGCGGTGAGCCTCATCCTATCTTATTATAGAAGAAAGGGTAACAGTTGAAGTGTCAATGCCTCACATCCTTGTAAGAGTAGTATTTGGTACTTTCATAGGGAGCGTAAGGAGCTGAATATATACGAACACGTTTATCTCATTACGAATGAAACCCATGTATGCGATGATGATGTGCCGTCTTAAAAGATTCTCACATGACAATAACAATCTTAGTATGGTTTGTTTTGTTTCCCAGTAGAAGTTGAATAACTGATAAGTGAGTTAACAGTAGAAAAGTATAAAATAAAAATGTATTTGGGTTGTAAGTGTAACAACAGTAAAGAAAAGGTAACTAGGATAGCTGAAATGAAGACAAGGTTGCCGGAATCTAGTATTCACGCCAGACAAGGTCGCAGGAATGGATGAGAAAAATTCCCTGAAGGCATAAATCGATTGGATAGGTAACGCCTCAGAAAGCGAGGAGCAGACGTCTGCGGTTAAAAGATTTGCATACTGGTAAACTTTAATCTCTGCTATTCAAACAATAAAGTTGAAAGTTTTCCAATACTATTTGCGAAGCCATTCATCAATTATATTCAGAACCAAATTATGAAATTCTGACAAGCCAGAAACACATGATTGCAACCTGCGAAGCGTCAGAGGGATGGAGAACACTCTTTGGACAAAATGATTCACGTATAACCATTACATTCTCCTTTTTTTCTTATTTTCTTTTTCTTTTAACATAAATACTCATACATATTCTGCCTTACTATGTCTAATCATTTAAAAACCTTTTTTCTAATGATACATATACATATATATATTCAAATGGAAACATATAATGTTAAAAGAAACCTCTAGAACCCTTTTCTCTACAAATGGTACAATATTATTGGGTTCCTACCATTGAAAATAATCTTTGAATTGATGATGATTCTCCCTTTTAATTTGATCTCTGTGCTAGAGTCAACATAAGCATATTCCGCTTTAAGCATTCCTAGTTTTGAAGTACTTGCCACCACACCATCACCCCATGCACGCAGATTCAGACGTTCCAACACCACTATTAAAATACCGTTAAACCAACCCTGCCCTCAATGCTAAACCATTAATAAAACAACCTTAATATCGGAAGCAGAAATATATGTGTACTTTGCATTGTTCTTCCTCATTTTCTTTTCCTGTATATTTGGCAAAATTTAAGCCGAGAAGATGATAAAGTTACATATCTATCTCTGCTCCTGCTAGACAGAATGCTATGTATAGAGAACACGAAGTGGAAGCATGACACAGTCCATAATAAATAAGTCGTAAGCTATTAGGTGTTCCAGCGAGCTAGCATCATGGTTTATTAAGTTGGGAAGAATTTGTTTTATGTTATAAATACTAAATACTGAAGAAAATTAAACTTCTCTGCTAATTAAAATAAATAGCAATGTGCATAGTTAAAAAGAATAAGTATTCATCATTAATTTATGTTTAATTAATAATTTAGTTCGAGCATTTAGGTTTTTAATTCAATTTCGTTTTTATATTTTTTTTACTTGGGTCTTATTTTAAAAATATTCTCAATTAAGTATCTATTTTTTAAGAAAAATATTTAATATAATTTTTTTCGTTAAATTAGCATTATAACGATTTAAAAAGTGTCTTTGTATCAAAATTTAAGTTCATCACCTCTCAAAATTTAGGTACATTACGTGGTGAAATTTAAGTTTATTACCTGCTAAAATTTGAGTTATTTTTTACTTAAAAGATACTACATGTTAAAATCATAAGAATTCCAAAAAAAAGATAATCTAAATTTTGACATGTTATATTTTCAAAAACAATGTTAAGGTCAATTTAATAGAATTGAAAAGATATCCTTCAAATTGAAAATTAAAAAAGAATCCTATTTACATTTAAATGTCTTAAGATTTTTTTTTAAAAAAAAATTAACAATTTTGAGAAAACTGATTTCAGAAAAATAAAATAAAAGATTTAATGTGTGTGTATATATATATTAAACAGTCCTAATAAATTTTACTTATATACAATTTGTTTTAGTTAAATTATTTCAAATAAATTCCAAAATAATCATGTTAGACATATCACTACTATTATATGACAATTTTATTATAAAAGGTAAAAAATATCAATAACCACACCAAATCCATGATAAAATTATACCACAAAAAAGAATCTATTATGAAAAAAATTCATCGTTTATTTTTAAAAAATCATTTCATACTTTGAACTTCATATATCATGCAAAAGACAAATTCTTTAGCATATTAAAAAAAATTATCATTACTCAATCCTCTCACATCCAAACAAAGACCTTTAATTTTTATAAGTTTTTGTTTTGAAGAATTTAATATTAAACACCTTTAATTTTTATAAGTTTTTGTTTTGAAGAATTTAATATTAATTTTTATTAGCCTGTCTCTTTCTTTATAATTTGAATTAGTTCATATAAAATTCTTTTTAATATTAAAATATTTTTTTTCATCAAACATATTAGTTAATTTAGAAACTATTTTCAATTTCTCTAAAAAAAAAGTCTTCTTAATTATATGTTAAAAGATTAAGAATCATCGCAAAACTATATAAGTTGAATATAATTATTGTAAACCATACAAATTATTCGTAACGAGAATGACATCCTAAAAAGCATCAGTTAAGAAATAAGGTTTTACTTATACACCACCATTTAAATGTAGATTCTTAATAAAAGAATTTTTATTTATAAATATTATTATGATTAATTACCACTAATTAATATTGTGATTGACGAATAACTTGCACCATAAAATATTAAATTATACGCTCACCATATATAACATGAATATTAGTTAACTTGTTTTTCGTTTCACTTATAGACTCAAATTTTATTGTAGTGAAAGGTCTCATTTAGATATTTTAGTGTTACCTTTTTTATTTCTTTTGTTATAACAATTATACTTTATTTTTTTCAAGAAACTATATAAATTAAAACTTAATATTAAGAAATTACTTTTAGCTGTGTTATTTCTACTATACCTTAAACAAATAACAAAGTAACACAATTTGACACAAATTAAGTAAATATCTTAACTATGAGAGATTATAATGCCTAAACACTATATATAGGTTTGCAACACACCGAACAATACTCAACCACCTCAAGCAATGAAAAGTCTGAAGTTTGAAGTACAAAAAAACAATATATAGCCACCCTCCTCAAACAATAACAAAGAGGTTGAACTAGTAAGTCACTATATTGATCGGAAATACATTGGATAGTAAAAGTTCCCCAACCTCAAGTAAATCAAGAACTTAGTAATATATAGGTTAGTAATGATTTGAAGTATATCAAACAATACACAATGTTATTTTTAATTATAGCATGACTCGATTCAGTGTTCAAACCATATGGAACAATGATTATACCAACCTAAAAATAATTAATATTGTTTCACATATTTGAATGAGATTCATTCAATTATAAACATAAATGAAACGACGATTCAAGTATTATATCAAACTACTTAAAAGTTATATGTATACATGTAAACACCATGTATACATCAAAATATTAAACGTTTATAATAATAATATTAATTTTAGATGATAAAATTAATTTTAAAAATTTAATAATCTGTATTAAAGAAAAACTATTATATTTTGAATAAAAAATAGGGTTAAATATGTTTTTAGTCCCTCAAGTATCAGTGATTTTTTGTTTTAGTCCCTGTTTAGAACATTGATGACATTTCATTCTTTTAGTATTAAAACATGTATCTTTAGTCCTTAAAAATGGACGGTGTCAAATTTTTGTTGACGTGGCTAACAGTGTTGTCACGTCTTCTGCCAGCTTCAATCTTACTTATCTGTCACGTTTCTAATTTAATTTTTGGGATGAGATTCAGTGATTTGAAGAAGAGGAGCGCGAGGACTCCGTGACAACCTGTCAGATAGTTAAGAGTGAAGTTGGCAGACGTGGCCTCGTTGTTTGCCATATCAACAAAAAAAGTTAACGCCGTTTATTTTGAAGGACTAAATATACATGTTTTAATACTAAAAGGATTTTAAAGGATTAAATGTCATCAATGTTCTGAATAGGGACTAAAACCAAAAATCACTAATACTTGAGGGACTAAAAACATATTTAACCCTAAAAACTATTATTGAACGTCATTAATCATTTTAAATTTTCCTTCACGTAATATATTTTGAATAAAAACTATTAATTATATCTATTAATTTATTTAATTTTTGCCTTATTTATTTCAATATGATTATTTAGTTAAAAAAGATACATTTTTTCCTTCTCTTTTCTCATTAATCTAACATGGTGCATTTTATTTTTTGTGAACTTATATATTGAAATTTGTCTCATAGTTGTTAATGTAAATATATTAAATACGGCAATAACTTTTGTCAACAAAATTATAAAGAAAGGAAGACATGAGATTTTGAAGTGTATTTGATATAAAATTTTCAGTGGAGAGGATTGTTTCTTGTCCGTTAGTTACTTTTTGAAAACAATCTTTTTGCATTTAGCATCGTCACTAATTTGGATATATTAGTTTGAAAGCTATGTTTCAGCTCTTCCAGTTTTTAGATGTCCTCAAAACCAATCAATGTCAATTGCTTTTTCTTCTATGTGATCATATTTCAGTCTCAATACAATGAACCCATCCACTTCTGCTGCATCTTCTTTTTCCTTCATGTAAAAATAAATACTAAATTATAACCTTTGTCTAACAAAATATTTACAAACATTAATGTCTGAGGTCTTAACATAGTAC
Organism: Vigna reflexopilosa; assembly: GCA_027742785.1. Classification (NCBI taxonomy): domain Eukaryota; kingdom Viridiplantae; phylum Streptophyta; class Magnoliopsida; order Fabales; family Fabaceae; genus Vigna; species Vigna reflexopilosa. The sequence continues at coordinate 55,990,617 of CM050911.1, read as the reverse complement.
CTCATACTATAATATTTTGAATGTTAGGGTATAATATATTATGTTGTTAATAAGATTGTCGAGAACTGCACAAATAAACAATTTAGCATCAGTTTTCATTTATTAATCAGTAATCTTCTCGTAATGAATATCCATTGCAGTTTCAAGTGGTGAATAACTGCATCAAGTTTCTTTGAATAAAGTGAAAAATTGAAAATCATTAATGGGTGGCCCCTTGCTAGCAACACCATTGCGGAGTGAATTAATCTAAAGTTGGTGTTGAAAAGGCTTTCGTCATTTTGATTACTTCCTTTACTTGTACTAGCAGGATCAGCAGCTTGTATTATGAAGTTGCTGCATAAAATTGATGATGAGATATCTAGAAATGCGTCTAGAATATTATTCTAGGAATAATAAGCAAGATTATGATGTAGCCAAGGTTCCCATCATACTATGTTCCACAGAAAGAAACTCCATTATTCTGTCACCCAATTAATGTGATAAAGTTCTATCCTTTGACATGTCCCTGCATCACACTGCAGATGAGAGTTCACTTCACCATGTCCACGTGTTTAGTGCAACACTCATTTTAATAACAAACATTAAGTGAAAACAGCAGAGCAACACTGGTAAAGTATGAAAATAGCATTTCTTTTTCTGAATCAATTAAGAGGATATCTAAAAGGAATTTGATAGGACTTTTGGAATGAAGGATTTGAGAAAGATGGAAGAGGATGAATTTAGATGGAATTAAAGATGAAATTTGTGTTTTTGTTTTTTTAAGAGATTTGGAGTGATAGGAGAGTGAATTTGAAAATAAATTTTGTAAAATTTTTTATTAATGTAATTTTTTTAATATATTACAAAATAAGTTTGTCAAATTATCTTTAATGCTAAAACTAATATAATATAAAATGATATTTATATGAGTTAGAATTATTTTATAATTTTTTTTAATGAATAAAATTTTACAAAATAATATTAATTGAAATTATTAAAAAATACAATATATTTGGTATTAAAAAATGTAACATTTTGATTTTCAATATTAAAACTTAAAATAATTAAAGATTTATTATCACATAATTAATAATAAGATGAACTTAAAATATGACATATGAATATGTACATTAAAAGATACAATATGATTTATGATAAATTAAAGTGAAGTCTTCTCATTCATAAGTTTGTAACTTATTTCAACTATATATACTCTATTGACATCTCTATAATATGTTTTGTATGAGATGAGTGTAAAGAAATGAAGTTATAGCATTGTCTAAATAAGCATTTGAAATAAGCATTTGAAATGTTCATACTTCTTAATAACCTGGAAATTTACACTGTAGTATATTAAGATGAAGGAGTTAGAAATTAGATTGTATTTCTCGTTAAGAATAGTCGTTCGACTTTCAATAGCTGTAATTTGACGGTTAACAATGCAGACATTGGTCTATCAAGATCATTTGCTTCCTTTTGTAAGTCCCCTATTATCGAATCTATCTAAATTGAAGACACATGACAGAAAATCAAAATCAAAATTCTTAAGATATCATATAAGATGAAATTTAATTGAATTCAATGAATTAAAAAAGAGTTGAAGGATCCAAATTAGTGAAAAAAGTTATGAATGTCGTCTAGTTTGTCAAGAATTTGATTCACATTGAATTTGACTTCATCATAATGTTAGTTCATGTTGCTGATCAAATGTGATATATTTTCTTCAATTCATTTGCATTCTTCCATCTATGTGTTCTAATCCATGCATTCTAATTTGCATGTCTTGAACTCCCTCCTTCCTCCATATTTGACTACGAATTTCAACATTTGGATGAACAGATGGATGTTCCCAATTATCAGGAGTATGATGTAAATCTAGTATAGTGTCTTCATGCAAAGGACTTTATGGTTGCTCTTGTACTCCATCCTCATCATTTGCGTGAACGTGCTGCTATGCACCGTATATATTAACAATATTAACTCATTTCAAAGAATTTGTAAAAAAATGTTGTCTCAAGTCTATTTGTGGTTCACTCCATTGTATTGCATGATTTTGGTTATCAAAAGTATCATATGGGTGCTTCACTAGCCTTGCTTTTGAGCATGATTTGCATTATATGATTTGACAGTTAATAGAAACATTATTTTTTAGGGCTTATACCATAAAGATGAGGTGTCAACCAATGGGCCAATGTTTCAAAAGATTGAAAATTCATAGTTTTAGGTTCCATAATCCTCCTAATATAAAAGTCTCTACCATAGTTAATCATTTGATCATGGTGGCGAAAGAAACATCTTTGATCAAAAACAGCTTATCGACCTTTCTTAAGCCAAGCTTATTTGTCGAGCTTTTTAACCTTCTCCTATGTTGCCAAGCTTGAATTTACTTCTTAACAATTCTTGCCACAAACCACAAACATGAACCATGTACACATATATACCATACACATTCTATAAAACACCAAGTTATCATCAAAGCTTTGAAGAAACACCACAACACAAGTGACACCAAGATATCTTCAAGGAAACACCACAACATAACTCCTCCCCACCATTGCTAAAATAATAATATACACCAATACACTAACGAACTATTTAATAATGCATTGAAGATACTGATTCAAGACTCACTTGTGTGCATGATAAAGATTCAAAATTATGTGGTCACTCTAAAGTTGGGAAAATAATTGTACATGTGAAAAATAAAACAAACAAAGAATAATTGCATAAAAACACAATAATCACTCTCAAATATCTTCTTTGCAGCCAAATGTCAAATTCGTGTTAATCACGTAAATCCCCTTTTTACATCGTTCCCTCATATCCAGAAGAGAACACATGTTTTTTTTCAAATCATTGTTTCCTATTTTCCTTCAACATGATAAAATAGAGCATAGTAAAATTGATCTAAACATGTTATATTAACATCACAGTAACACATTCAGATCAAGAACAACGGAAGCAAAAATGAAAGAATAATGTGCAATAATGTACGTACCTCCTAATGATAAAATAGCAGAGTATAAAATTTATCTAAACATCTTATATTATTATCACAGTAACACATTCAAATCAAGAACAACGAAAACAAAAATATGAAAGAATAATGTACAATAATGTGCGTACCTCCTGCCATTGCAATTTTGTAATCCCAACACAGAGACAACCTTGTTTTCTAAACCTTAATTCACTCAAACTCGATGGTGTGTTTTTCAGAATAGAGGAGTGAACTTAGTGATCAACACTAAGAGTAACCCATTCCCTTTATATAAAGTCTGGCCATCACAGGTTCAAAAATAATGGGTTGGGCTTTACCTTTAAACAATATAATAACTGTTACATAAACTCTATGCAGTTAAAAAGGATAAAAATAATGGCTTAATGGACCACTTTATGTTCCTTAAATATAGAAACTTAAAATGCTATAATATTTATTCTATAATTAAAATAATGTTAACATTTTCCCACTTGGTCCATTTATCCAATTATTAACCACAATAAGTGACAAAATATATACAAGTCATGACGATAGGTCATCTGATAGTGAGTGTTATCTTTCATGTACCACAATATATATTTCTATCAACATTAACTCTCAACTTAATACATAAACCATATGTTTATGCTAGATCAAAATTAAATGATATCTTCTCAAAATAAATGTGCACAAAAATATATGAGAAAAACATCAAACTGAATAAAAGTTTCATTAAAAAGGAAAAACATTGTTTCCTTTTTAAACTTAATTTGAATTCTGTGTGGGATTTGGGTTCTCCTAATTAATAAAAATAAGAAAAAATGGTTCCTTGTATGATTTCATTCAATTTAATATTTAAATACTTATTTGTATGTAACTGATTCATTTATCTTCCTTCGTACCAATCTAAACTTCAAAATAATTCAAATGCAGTATAAAATTTCATGGTTGGATTTCTGCAATTTTTTTGGTAGAACTTTTCAAAGACAAGAGAATTTCTAAGAAATCCAATGTTTACGAATTTTTATAGAAAATTCATTTCACGAAATAATTTTTAAATAATATTAACTCTAATTATGTCAACGAATTTGTGATAAAATTTAGCTAAACCTTTTTTGTTTTTTTATTTTCAGTATGCGTGGCATGCACTTTTATCTTCTCGTATATACCACAATTATATATACATACGATACATGATGAGTTAAACAATTTAAATATTTGTTAATCCACGAATTATATGGAATAATGTGAAATTAGGGTTTCACCAAAAAAAAAAAACTAAATTATTTTTATTTTGAGTGAAGTTTAGCTATTGAGTTGAGTTTTGAGTAGAAAAGATTTAAAATAATGTCAGCTTAAAGAATTGTCAATATTTATTAATTATACTGTCCAAAAGACAGTGAGATGATACAGCTGCAGCCTTTGCCCTAATCAATTGAATTGGGTATCTTTAACATTACAGCTTAAATTATATGCAATATTAACCCTTTATTTTTTGTTGTATTGGGATCTTTAATTGATTTTCATTAAGAATATAATATACTTGATATGCAAATATAGTGTCGCTGAACAATCAGATTATCTTAGCCTACCGATTCAATATTACATATAGAACAACATATTGCATAATCCACAAGAACATGTTTATTTCAATCTTCTGCGAATAAATTATATCTTTTTCTTAGTTAATAAAATACAAGTTCCTCTTTTTTTCTAAATACACACACCCAAGTTCTTGTATAGAGAAAACAAGTCTTGAAAGAGTTTCATTAAGTATATCAACACACCTCAAGTCAAAATGATTTCTTTTATTAATTACCCTGCTTTTCGAACTGCAACTACAGAATATATACTTGTCAATATAGGTTCTTTGGAATCTTTTTAGGATGTTAAGTTGAGAAAAAAAAGAGGAACATAGAACATAACACAACCTTTCAGCCAATTCAAAGTTGGTAAAATACACAGTTTTTGTGACTTTGCAAATGAATACTTAATGTCTGAATTTAATTTATTGAAATTAAAAATATACATTCAATCAACACAATGCAAGTATAAAGCAAGTATAGCTCTAAAAGAGTCATTCATTTATTATAGTTAATAAATTCAACACAATTCACTTCCTAATCATTCTAAAAAATTTCAATATGATTCAATCTATCAAATATTGGTTTTAATTATAATTTTTTTTCAATCCTAAAAAATTATATATATATTTTAATTAAAATCTAAATAAAGTTGAATCCAAATACCTTTCAAAATTATGTTAACTTTAAATATAATTTAAAATAACAAAAATATAATACAATTCAAATACATTTAAAAAAGTATTTATGATTTTTAGTTTTTTTAATATAATTTAATATTTAAAATTTATGAGTGAGTTCGTAAACTAAGTGACTCATCACTTATTTAATAAAGATAAACCAAATTCTTAATATTAAAATTTGTATTTTTTTAATTTAATTTGGTTTGAATCCATTGTGAGTTAAATTCATCGCAAACTTTAACCATTTTTATGTTTCTAAAAAAAGTTGTACAATTGTATGTTTTTTTTTATCATTCAAGGTTTTTTTTTTTTTTTTTTTTTTTTTTTTACAGGTGATAAGGGCATTTTTAGTAATACAAATTGAATTCGAAAGTAACACCTTGTCACATTATATTTCGACTCAGAATAATGAACTTTTTTATTTGACTATCGGAATGAAAATTTGTTTAATTAGTCTTATAAGAATTCTTCTACCATACATTTTATACCGCTTAAAAGTAATTTGTTTCTTTAGTTATTTTAAACAGGAAACCAAACATTATGACCACAATTCTTTACGGACATTTTTTTCCTTGGAAATAATAAGTCTTGAAATTTTTTCATAAATGTAAATCAATCTTAGATATTTTTTCAAATTTCTTTTTGTTTAAAACGTTTTTTTAATATATCTTTTTCACATTCAACACGTACAAATAATAATAGTTTTAATATAAATTTTCTTAATTCAATTTAAATATAAATCCAATTCAACCTAAAACTTGATTCGTTTTCAAATAAGTTTTTGATTGAATTATGTTATTATGAAGGAAATGTGGACACTATAACGTCATGTGTATGTATTCATATTCTTTGAAAGTTTAATTTGCTTGAAAATAATTTTGTAATTATTAGTGAATTTATTTACTTTCTTAGGCTAAGAATATTAATTGTTAATAAAAGGAAAGGGAGGTTTTGTGATGGGAGGGGATAATAAGAGATTTGGGTATTTGGATATTATATAAGGTTTTTTTTTATAAAAAAATTATATAATATCGCGTGTTTTATGAAAACATGATCTCTATTGTAAATACCATTCATCCATCCATATGTTGGGGTTGTTATTCAATGCGTAATTAAAATTCATCATTATGTATAGTAAAATATTCAAAGAAAAAAATATTATTTTGCAATGCCTTTTAACTGTTAATATTTTAAATCAGTGCTCGAATTGATTTTAAGCCGACAGAAGAATTATTTTAATATTTTGCAAAAATATAAAAAAGCTAGATTGAACTTCTTAAAAGTATCAAGCTGGATTCGATTTAAGAGATAAAGATAAATTTGATAATTTAACCTGAAATTAGTTCAAAAGGTGAATGTTGATTCAATGGCGCGAGCCAGGCAAATTAGGAGTATTTAAAGAAAAAAAAAAAACTTTACCGAAATTTAATTTTGGTTCTATTAGACTTTGAATTGAGTCAGAAAAGTAGTTTTCAAAAGCTAATTTCTTGAAAAAAATCTAAGTTTTTTATTCCAAACTGGGCCTAACAATCCATAGCGACGTGAAAGCCCAATTATGTTGCGTAGACCATGCTTACTGAAGCGATGATGGCGATCTGTTGTTCTGCCCTGTCCTGTGTTGAACGAAACGTCGAAACCTGAAAGCGAACCATGGCAGAAGGAGAACCCACCAACGGTTACTGCAGCAGCAGTGGCGAAGAAGACGGTGACGCCGCTTGGAGGGCAGCTATCCATTCCATTGCCCAAACCACCACTTACGTCTCTTCCACCACCAAACATGGTCCCCCAAATGACGACGACGATGACGATTACAGCAAACCCAAAACACAACAGCTTAAGCACTATCAACTCAAGGTTTACCTTTCGATTTCTCAATTTTCTGTTAATAGGTTACTTTGAGTATGAGTATATTGAAGTTGCCAGTTAATGTTTTTAAAAATCAATAAAAAAAAATGGAATTTTCCCTTTACTCTGATGAACACATGACCATAACAGAAAGTGTGGAATTGTTTACTAAGTTGGCATATTTTTTTTAAATGGGGATACAAATAGTTTCATGGGTGTTTCGATTTCTGAATATGTGGTCTGCATAGTTGCAGTTGCAGCACCTTTTTTTTTTTTAAAAAAAAAAGGTCGTCCAAATTATTGTTCATCATTTCATTATAACTTTACAACTCTTTCTTGGACTTTTGCTATCTAACTCTGATTACATAGTGTACCATTGTCTGGTGTTTCGTTTTGATGATATGTGGATATATATACTGTGGATGTTCTTGGCAGGCGCAAAAGCTTCTGAATGATATATTGGAAAATACAATAGAGATAGTGAGAAAACCTGTCCCTGTCGAGGATGATGATCCCAAAATCAATGAATGCGGCATTCGATTGTTTAAATATGCTAAGCCAGGAATAGCGTTTGATCACTTAGGTAAGCAAGTATGTGGTACCACCTTGGCTTAGGTTAAGATATCTGTTGCAATTGATTGTTATGCCTATAAAGGGGTGATTTTAGATTTTGGGCAGTTTTGTTGGCTTTTACTATGCTATGGTAGGTTGGCTTTATGAGGTAGTGTTGGTGGCAGTAGGTCACTAGTCACCGTTGTTCTTGACTTGCATATGAAAAATTGAGAACTTCTCTGAAACATGAAAAAAGCTGCACTAGATAAAAGCAGCTTCTGGTGCTGGTGCTGGTGCTGGTAGCTTGCTGTTAACAAAAAGTACTACTTTTTCAGAATAGTGCACACGCACCCAGCGTCAGTCGTTAAGAAAGTGGAGCCCAGATCAGCATGCCATGCATCTCTTTTTCCATTCTGCAATCTTTTGTGACATCAGAGAATTCAGAAGATTAGAGTTATTTTTAGCACTGCTTTGTGATATAATGCTGTGTGATGCTGCATTGCAATAATCCATTTGTTGGGTCGTTAACCACTGAGAAATTGTCAGTCATTGTGCGCTAGTCACTAGCCATAGAGCAGCATGCTTGGGGCCTTTGCTATGACTTATGGAACATTGGTCTTGCTCAGTTGGCCAACTGAACCAGAATTACTGGTCCAGCTTATCACATGGACCATGTAATTATGAAGTATGAAGAAATTCAGAGTCATACTAGCACATGTTTATAGAAAACAATTGAAGTTGAGTAAAGTAGTGAACAACTGGTTTACTGATTGTGACAATTTTTGGTTTGAGTAACTAAACACAAACCTTGAAAAGTTGAATTCAATGTCACGTCTTGCTATGAGGTGGCCTCCGGTCCCAATTATAGCAAGACTGATTTTTAATTCTGACACTCACATCCATTCAATGAGTTTAGTGATTGAAATTCAAAATAGTTTATTATTGATAAAAATATTGCACAAAAGGGTTACAAAATTGTTAACTTAGTGATTAATCTTGAAATATTACCAAGTTGCATTTGTATGTGTGGCTTAGGCTTTTACATTATATTGCTGCAGATGAACCCCAACCACTAAGGAAACGGCCTAGAATACTTCCCGGAGAGGATATTGATGAGAAATCAAAGAAGGTCTAATAGTTAATTAATCCCAAAATATCCTTGTATATATTGTTTCTTTTTTGTGTGTGTATTTGGTTATTTTCTTAACGGCTATCTGCTACCTTAGCAGTTTAGGAAACGGATTAGATCTGTTGCTGTGAATGGGATAGATATATTAGCTGCAGCAAACGATTCATGCAAGAAGTCATTAGCTAGACTTGAAACTAAAGATGCAGCAGCAAAAGCTAAAGCAAAGAGAGAAGAGGAAAGAGTTGAAAATTTAAAAAAGATTAGGGGAGAGAGGTGGCTACCTTCTATGGCCAAGGAGATGCAGGTTAAAACTCAACGCTGACTTTTTTTCTTTCCATGCTCTTAACTTTGATTCTATTTTTGTATAAACCTTTGTTTATTTGTTAGTGTAGCTTGTTGTATACTAATGAATTATAATTTAGGCTTGAAACGTTTTTCTTTCTTCTTTTACACTATATTGTTCCAACTCCTTTCACAAATCCACATTCAAATTTCCAAAAATGTAAAACAGTTGCTGGATATGAGGACCAAGGTACCTTTTCTTGGATAAGATCAAGCCTCATGAAATATTTATTTCTTCTTTTAGGGTGAGTAATTGACTCAGATTTGTTCAGCACTCCCTGGGGACACCCATTGGTGGGCTTGGGAGTGTTTTTGTGTCCTTTGATTAGAATTTCGAAAGTCAGATGAGAGTACTTATACTTGTTGGATGTTTTGGCCACAAAAAAACACTTGTTGGATGTATTCACCACCAAAAAAAAGGGTACTTGGTGGATATCACACTTTACAATATTTTGATATTTTGTGTATTTATTCATTCTTACTAGTTCAGTTTAAGATCAGCATTAAGTAACAAGTTAACAAGTTCTAAATTTAACATCAGTAGTTTTTGCTTCAAAATCCATAATTATGTGAACCTGAAACCGATCATAGGTAACTAAATATGTATATTTCTATATGATGCCATTTTCATATGAAAATGGCGACTAGCTGGTATGCCAAACAACCGGTAATTGGTTTTTGCAATGCCAACTTTAATAACAGCAATATTAATAAAAAGATCAGAACATTTGTATGTTAACACTTGTTAATGATAATATTAGTTTTTGACAGGGAGAGCTGTTTTATAAAGTAAAATATTGGCATTGATGAGAATAACTAAAACAGAATCGTAGGTTGTCTGTAGCAGTCCTCTAAATGTTTATAACTCTGGCCTTAATCATTTTCAGAAGACATATTTATAAAAAGACCAAGAAATAACATTAGAAGCCATAAAGAAGAACACTGTAAACGAACTGCGGCCTTCAAACTTAAAATTAAAATATACCTTAGGATTAAAATAAGCTTTTGAACATTTCTATAAGCATTTTGAAGAGAGATCATAAACACGTGAAAGGTAAAGAAATAGAAAAGAAAAGCAAACCAGGGTTTTATAATGCTTTAATTTGTAATGAAAGTTATGCTCAATGTCTTTAACGCTAAACAACAATTCTTATAATTGGAATTGTCACACACGTTGTGCGTCCCAGTCTATTGAACTGAGTGGAAATTTTTAACAAGCTGGGCCGACTCAAATGCTAAACAAATGCATTGTTCACAAAGATTATAAAACTTTGTAAGCTTGTATTGTAAGTCATGGTCGAAAGCAACTTCCTTCATGGTTCGAGTTTTCTCGAAGAAACTTGAGAAAAACAATATGTATATTAATGAGGAGACTTGAGACATAACTATGTACAATGACTTTCCTATATATACATTTCTAATGTAATTCATCTTAATTTTCAGATTGTGTAAAAAATTTGATTGTATTGAAGTAAAGAAAACGTACACAGAACAGAGTTTATATAAAATCAAGTGTAACAAAAAAAAAAACTGATACAAAACTAAAGAGTAACGGTTATATCTACAACAAGAAAAACTATCTAGTGATACCTATATTTATGTATTTATTTGATGTTAACCTATAAGATAAAAAGTAATCCTTAAAGAATTCAATTTAAGTGTATAAGCATTTCAATGAACTTTCATCCATATATTTTTTTTAGTGAATTAAGAAAAAGAGCATATAATGATAACTTTGCTTTTATGTTATACATTATTCAACAAATGATACACAAAATAAAAACTTATTCTTATGATTGTGTAGTAGAGTATTTTTTTTTTAAGATCACATTAAGCATCAAAAGAAACTTAAAGATCCAAAACTTTAAAGATTTGCTCAAATAGAATTAATTAGGTTTTCCTAAATTTCAATTCTCTTTATTATCATCAAAATATTTTTATGGATTATACACTTCATATATATTTAGTTCAAATGAACGAGATATACAAAAAGTTTTCTTAAACCATTTATAATAAAAAGGATTGATAGCTTTAGGTTAAAAATTAATTGACACTTTAAACAAAGATAACAATTATTTAGAAAAACATTTGACCACTTCTTATAATAGATATGTGAGAAGATGATTTAATCATAACACTAGTATAAATGGATGCATATGGATGACAATGTGGGGTTGAACTATTTGTGTTGGATGAAAAAAAGTACAACATGAATTGAGTATTTTAATTAACTTATTTAATAGACTTGCTTCACATAACTTGTAATCTATACAGATAAATGATGAGATAAGATAGGCTAGCCAGCATAACGCACAACAAAAAAATTTCATTACATTATTTCATTATTCTTTTATTTTATGCTTGAACTCGTAAGCCCAACTCTTTTGCTTGGTTTTCAAGTCTTAACAAGTATTTCATCTCTTGCCTGGAAATTTGTACAGAATTATTTGTATTTGTAGTTAGAAGTCTATGTTATTTGAGAGTAGTAAAATCCTTTTAACAAGGCCTATTTTTATTTTAAATTCATTAATGGTCATTGTTGAAATGTATGCAGATGATGATAATAAAAAATATTATATTTATGAAAAAGTGACTTACAAGGTTATTGAAATAGAAAAACCATAATGATGCTTTGAAGTCAAGATAAGATGGTTAATTAATTCTTAGTAATTTAGATTATAAATTTTTATGAAAAAAATTAACTTTAACATATTTATTTGTAGTTGTTAACATTATGTTTATTCAATTTATTTCAATTATAAACTCATAGTTTATATAAAAGATATAAAATATTAAAAAAATTACTACTACTATAACTGTGTGTAGTTTTTGTTTTTGTTTTTTTAATTTTGTTTATGCATTTTGCACGTGCAGATCTGCAAACCAATCATGCAGCTAAACGATAAAACTAGTTCCAATTTTTATCTAGATTGATTCACTCCTACCAATATTTTATTGGCCAAATGTGGAAAGACTAACCCACATTGTCATACCTAGACATAAATATTTACAATTCTTAGATTTAATTTGTTAATTGCAAAGACAAATATAATAAATGTAATTTTTTCAATAGTCTCTATTAATAATATATTTGTTCTAGCCAAGAATATGTATTGAAGCCATGAAATATTTAAGTAAACAATAAATATTTTTATTATTATTAATGTACAACAATAAATTTAAATGATTATCAAGAAAACGGTTAATAAAAATCTCCTGAAATAAAGATATGGAGGGAGAAAGTAAAATTAAAATTAATTGAATTACATCACGGATCATTAATAAATATAAATACGCTTATTTTTTCTGTCATGTAAATTAGAATAAATATTACTAGGAATAGGTTTAAACACGGCAAAAAAGGAAGAATTTTAAAAATTACTGCTAGTGTTGTTATCTTCAACAAGATGTTTTAGAACCAATAATTTAATAATTACGAGTTTCAATTTCTCTATTGTTATTTAATATATTATTTAAGTCTAAACTGAGTTAATTATTACACTGTGGCTGTAGTTTTCTATATTTCATTAATTAATTTATTTGATCTCTTATCGAGAGAGAACGAGAAAAAAGTACAAAACATTAATTTGAGTAGAGAATAAGCAAGTACCGATGGAAGCTTTTGATAATATTTTTTACCTTGAGACAAAGGTATTACATGTTAACATGACTAGATTATTGTATATAAAAAATGATTAAATGAGAATTAGAAGAATATGAAGAATTAAACTTTACTCTTCTGCTTTGGTTTGCATGTTGCACTTACGAGATGCGGGTAGCTGCACAGTGCTGTCCCACTTTGCCCTGTCACTGCTTTCCAAATAGAAAATTTCGTTGAATAAGATAAAACTTAGGAAACATCGCGGAAGCAACCGTCGTCTCTTTATCTGCTGCTACCAAGTTCCATAACCAACAAACACAAAATTTCCCAACTCTCCTCACAATCGCAATATCCTTCTTCAGAAATGCCACATTTGCTGGCAATGCTGGTAGGCCGTGTTGGAGGCTTCGTCAAAACACTGTGGGCACTGCAAGAACGCCGATGGTCCTACACTTTTAACGCTGTGGCCTCTGCTGCGGTGTCCGTAACCATGACATTGGTCTTCTGCATCTTCTCTATCCGCAGTAGTCATAGGCATAGACGAGGTGACATGGTATTTGCATTTGCCTCTTTCTGATGTATCCATTCTTATCTATCCAATAAATGTATTTTTCTCTTCTTATTCATTCACATTTTTCTGTCAAATTCTCAATACTCGTACATTAGCTGCCCCGGATACCCATCTTCACCAAATCATGTCTATTTTCGTAACAATGGTAAAGCTCAGATTGTTTGTAATATAATATAATATAATGTGGATTTCTCCTGTTCAGATCCTTCCCAGGTATAATTCTTTACTTGTAAATTGAAAGAGACGTCTTTCTAAACTGACAATTCGTAAATTGCTAAAATCTGCTAACGTTCGTTGAAATTGAAGAATTATTTTTAACGGGTCACTTCATGGTATCTAAAAATGTATATCCCTAGCTGTGCCCGATACAGAAATGTCGGCAACGAGCACTCCCAGTGTTACCAGTTACTCTTGCGCAATTCTTGGGATGACAGATTTTCAAGCTCTCTATACATTCCACGACAACCAATTATTGGGCGAAAGATGCAAAACAAATACAATAAATACTTTGTTCCTAGGTGATATACCAATCGGCGGTAACTCCTTCGTCCTTCCCCATGGTTCTCTACCTTTTCTTATTTTGTCCTGAAGCAGATTTGCAGGAAACGATGATTTCCTTACTGCTGGAAAGGAGAACTTATTGGGAACACCATTGTCCCAACTAATTTCCACATGACATCATTTTAATTTAAAACTGTCATGTAGAGATTGGCTAGGACCAAGGAAGGAACAAGTTTTTATGCGCCAAAAATTATATTACACACAATATAACTATAGGTTACAAGAAAGGCCCCTTTAAAGCAATCAACAAAGAAAGGCTTTAAAATGAAGTCATGCCCGCAGGTATCCATTCTCCTCCAAGTAGGATATCACAATTTCAGCCATATCACTGGGAGACTTACAGCCACTTCCTTTCTGTTGTAGTACTATCTGCAAGATGAATGCCCCGGTCTTTTGAAATGAATATGAAAACCGGAACTAATAAATGATAAACAAATACTGAGAATCCCAGAAATTAAAGTCAGGAGAAAAGTTTCAAAAGGGAAAGCGTGAGGCTAAATCTGGCTTATATAGTAAATTAGTAAGCTTATGATTTACCTATCAATCTAAGTTCAGAGAAAGCAAATAAAAAGATATTACAAAAATGAAAAAAGATTAGACATCCCTGTTCAGAAGACAACAGTTTTTCCCTTCCAAGTTGGATCCCCAACAAAGAGAACTAAAATTTTCAATTACAAAAGCGATAGTATTTGCTATTTAGTAGTTAATTGAATGTTATTTTTACACTGTTTTTACTAGTTAATTGCGACTCTGTTATTCGTTAACAAAATGTACGGTTGATGCCGATGGTAACTCAATCATTGATTTTACTGAGTAATCAGTAACAGATATTGTTGTTCAAAAAACACGTTTAAAAATGCCAACGCAAAAGTAGCGACAAGTACACACCTCACAACTACACGGTGGTTCATAAGGATCATCTATACCAGTGAAACCTGCATCATACCAAATAAAAATTCAGTCCCGTCACGAGAAGATATACCCCACAAAATTGATTAGAAAAAATTAAAATAAACATGCTATATGTAACCGAACTGATGATGTTAATGTAGTTGGATAACGGATCCAACATTACAGTGAAAATTTATATTAAGATAACCTTTGATCTTTCCAGCTCGAGCAAGCTTGTAGAGCCCCTTTGGGTCCCTAGCTTCACATACCTGTAGTGGAACGTCTATGAAAACCTGCAACGTGTAAGCTTTGCCTTAGCGATGATTTAAGAAGAACCTTTCTTGTTCTATAATTGTACAAAATACTATTAGCATAGGCCAAACTACGTCGATTATTTGGACGACTAATAAGAATATTAATATTACCTCAATAAAATCTCCTTTCGGAAGTAGTGCTCTACATGCATCTCTATCCTTTTGGTACGGTGATATTAAACTAGTGATGCAAATAACACCAGCATCTGCAAAGAGTTTTGCCACCTCACCTGAAAAATTATGTCTGATTATTAATAGAAATAGACAATCTTACAGGAAGATATAGAGGAATCTAGAAAGAAAAACACACCAATCCTTCGAATGTTTTCTGACCGATCTTCTGCTCTAAAACTAAGATCATGGTTTAGACCATGCCGAATATTGTCACCATCAAGGATATATGACAGTTTCCCTCTGGAGTGCAAGCTTCTGCTCAGAGCACATGCAATAGTGCTTTTTCCTGCAATTAATAATGATTAACAAGTCTGGAAGATTGGAACAGAATGCGAGCGAGAAAACGAATCTAGATTCTAGGACAATGAAAATAATGGTATATCCTAATATATGTAAAAAATCAATACAGGAGATTTCATCTCATTCATCTGCAGAATTATATGAAAACAGACATGAAGTATTTCAGCCAACACCACGCTACATGTTACACATTTTCAAGATTTTTAACTTGCATGAATTTTTTATATATAAGATCACCAAGAGAATAAATTAAAATATAAAACCAAATACTCATACATTATACATTATGTTTAACAAATCGAGGAAAATCACAGTAAGCATAATCATGTATTACATTATACTTAAATTATTTCTTTCTCAGATGGGCAAATAAGACTCGTTGACTGGGTAGCTGATCTACGGCTAGAACAAGTTCACCTTTTATTTCACATGAACAAGTGTTGAACTAAAGCTGGGATTGATTGAAGAAAAAATTGGTAGACCTTGGTTGTAAGATAGGCAACTAAAAATCAGTAATTTGCACTGTGGAGATTTCAACACTGTAACTTGCCATGGCAATTTTCAGTGCCAAAATAGTAGAACTATGTGTTGGGTGATTGTAAGCGTCTATTATAGGTGTATATTAGCCCATGCCAAGATCAGTTGAGCACTGTGTTTACAATCCTAAATTATTATATTCTAGAAAAATTGAAGAGTAATTAATATGTCCTTTTCTTGACATCTGTGATGTCAAGTGTCAGGTGAAAAATCATCAACATTAGTTACAAATAGATTAAAGAAATGAATCCGAGAAAGATAACACTGCAACATTTGAAGGTCACGTATATAACAACATTAACAGTAAAAAAAAACGGAGCACATACCAACATGAATAATCACTGTTTCTACAATCATTGAATGTATGATATTAGACAACATTTATCAAAATCACATGAAGCACATCCAGAGCTACAAAACAAATCACCAACAGAATTGGAATTCAAGAGGCATTTAAAATAGGTGGAAAAGAAGTGTGGACTGTATTCTTGCTCAGTGCACAAACCATGTTCTTTACTAGATTAAATGAACTAATCAGACTTTCAGATACAAGAACTATCTAAAATGCCACAAACCTGATCCACTGAGGCCAGTTAGCCATATAACGCAGCCTTTTTGCTGAAGTAGCTGCTGTCTATCTTGTTTCTGAATTGGACAGTCATGCCACAAAATGTTTGTTGAGTTACCAACATTTGACATCTGGGGGAGATTTTTACCTAGTTAGATAATAGATTGGTTAACTCTGAAACAATTTGAGCCCTAATTCCCTGAAAAATCACATATTCATTCCTTCAAAGGGAGACAATAAATGAAGGGGGGAAAGTCAACTACCCATGTGTATGCATCAATATTCAATCCTCACAATAATTCAACAAAGTCAACTAGACTTCCAGTTCCACTCAACCAAAATTCAACAAAGAAACCGTCTGTTTCTCTTAACCTCTAGAAGGCTTAGAAAGAACAGTTCAAGCCTCAAAAGATGAACACGAATAAAAGCAAAAAAGTAAAAATTACCTTTTTTTTTTCTATTATTTATGAGCACGACGAAGATGCTTACCAGAAAAGTAGCCTAGTAGGCTTTTTCAGCTTTCAAGAGCCACTCAACAAGAATCTGTTCGTTATTTTTTTCCGGGAGAAACAAATGCATCAATTTATATTGAATGTTCGGCACAGTATAGATGAAAAAAGTTGCTTGCTCTGCTACACGCCACTGAATTATGATTATGACCCACGTAGCTGAGCTGTACAATTTTTAAATGGTTCAACACGAATTTCTTACCTCGCCGTCTTTTCTAATAAGTATATGGTTGAATTTGAATGCGCGTGACCAATTGAAACAGACGCATTTTTATTTATAACTTAGAATTTAAAAAAAAAATTAAGATTCCGAATTTGTCTAAATTCCTCTCCGCACGGTATAAAGAACCTCGTTGAAATTTATCTACAAAAAGACTCTTATAGTTTGCATTTCAGAAAAAGACATTAATTCCAGATTCCAGATCTTGATAGTGAACCGAAAACGAAAATCGCCGTACCAGGAAATGCAGTAGCACATTCCTCTATGTCCGAATCATCCTTGGCCTGAATTGGCTTGAACCAGTCATCGATCAAAGAAGCACCTGTGTTTTCCTTCGCCTTAATCGGCTTCGATCTCGCGTGGGCGACGAAGCTTCTGCGACTTCGGTACAATCCGCCGACATTGATTCCTCGGAGCTTGGCCAACCCTAGCGTCTCCACCGCCGGCGACGGCCCGCTTTCGATTTTGCGGAAGAAGCCGGAGGTATACGGCGGTGGCGGTGCTTTCGCGGTGATCATCTGCGGCGGAGGAAGAAGAATGAGGCGGCGAAAATAATAAAACCGATTGTCTCCGTAACCGTTTTCCGTTATGGTTAATGTTTGGAATTTATATACAAAGCTCAGTGAAGATTTGATTTGGCATTTAACTGTAGTGATGGCAAAATGAAAGCAGTGGCGGACAAATAACAAATATTCCCAACATAATCATGTAATGTCTATATCCCACTTCTAATTAAATGAATTCACTCTGATTTTATAACCTTTACTTATTTAACAAATTAAATATCAAAAAGCAAACATGAAAAATCAAATACAAAAAAATATAATTAAGTAATGGCTACATTAATAAACATATTCACATGTTAAGAAATAAATAAAAAATTATTTACAGTAGTATAAAAACACATGCAGAAATGGTAGTGAAGCGCATTACTTTTTTTTTTAAAATTTTATATCCAGCGCCGCTGCTTTAAAAAAAACATACTTTTTGTGAACTGTTATTTGTTGAAATTTCGTATCAAGAACCTCAAACATTCATTAAAATTAATATTTCATTTTTGATTATATAATTAAATAATGTAAAAGTGGCAAAAACATTTCTTTATTTGACTACATCAATTTTCTTGTGGTTTATAATTGATATTGGAGATACTTTTATAGTAATATTAGGGTTGAGTTAAATGTTTAATTCTAATTTAAGAAATTCAAAAACTAACTTTTTTAAGTATTTTTATTTTAATTCATGGTATCTGCGAAAGATATTTCGATGTTAATATGTTTGAGAGTTTTCGATTAATGATAATTACACTTTATAAGTTATTTAACATTAAAATTAATTGTTTGTATAATTAATTGATAAATTAAATTTCGTAATTGTCTCATTTTGGTGGTAGTCTGTTTATGCGTTTGACTAAGAGCTAACCATAATATGACAATTATATTATTATATACTAATTTAAATTATATTTTAATTTATTTTCCTTAAGGCCTTGTTTACTTGAGTGTATTTGAGGGAGAGTAATTGAGAGGATTTTTAAGATAATTTTATTTTGTTTATTTGAATAGATTTGGAGGTAAGTGAGAATAGATTTGAAGGTAAAATTTGTGAGAATTAGTGTAGGATTTAATTTATGTGACAAATTAAAAAAATTTACTTCCAATTTTATTCTCACTTACCTTCAAATCTATTCAAATAAATAACAAAAAAAATTTATCATCAAATCCTTTCAATTACTCTTTCTCAAATCCACTCAAGTGTTCAAATAAACAAAAAAAAAATTATCATCAAATCCTCTCAGTTACTCTTTCTCAAATCCATTCAAGTGCCCAAGGTTTAAATAAGAAAATTGATGAAAGTTTATAATTCTTGTAAGATAACTAATGCAGGGAGCAGGTATAAAATAATAAAGCTTGCATAGACAGTAATATAATATTGTCCGTTAAATTATATTTCAATATTTAAAGAAAAATTAAGTTCAACAAAACACCGTGCACAGGAAAAACAAAGCTTGTAAACAACAATAGCATCTCTGAAAAAGAAAATGTATTTTTAATAGATAATTTTTTTACAACGATTTATGTGACTGTTTGTAATTGATCAGTTTAATCAATAAAATAGAAAAACATAATCTGTTATTAAAAAGTTATTAAAAAAATTATTAAAATATCATGAAAATTTAACTTTCTACGTGAACATTGTAATACGAGAAACATCGATGACGTTTTGAGGAAGATTGTTGGTAAAAGATTGTTTTGAGGAAGTAATGGCTCACGAAAGCAATTAGGGTGGGAATGATCGTGTGGCGTGGATCTCGTTTTGTCTGAAGTTCAAATCGCGCCATTCATTCTGAGCAGTGCACACCAATTATTTTGTGTGTTGTCTATTTGTCGATCGCCAAATCATATAAAATGGTTGGATGTAACTTTAATGGGGCTCGTTTTCTTTTTATGTAAATACCTAAAGGAAGACAAAACGCTGCTTATCTTCAAAATAATGTATTTTAGACCAATTTAATTCAAAAAGCCTAGCACACAGAATTTTCTTTTCACTTTACATGTTTATGTGAGATATATCTTGATAATCTAGAAGGATCAGGATTATTAATTGTGCTGAGATAGTGTGTTGAAGGGTATAAAAAAAAAAGAAACTTTTTTATTTTCTATAATATGAGTGTTGATTTATATGTTAAAGTGAAGGCTGGTTGGCATATAGATTTATTTTCTACAACAGTTGTAAAGTGTCCAAGATGAATCATCATAATGCATATACAACTATTATAAGGGTTGATTTTATTGGTAATGCTTTTTCTTTCACTTTCACCATGCAGAATGGATTATTAAATGAGTTATTCTCTCACTTATCTTGCATGAGATCTCAGCTGAGGAAAAAATTGATTTTTTATAAAATATTGCTAACCTTCTAATCAACCATTGTACTCTCTCACTATTTGTTACACTCCAGGAAAGAAGAAAAAAAGAAGTAATGGATGGATGAAAAATTGAAAAACAAATCTAATGAATACTATAAGAAAAAGAGTTGGGGCTTTCTTTCTTCATGCATTCAATATTCGTTTTTCTTTATGTACCTCCAAATTTTATCATGTGTCTCTATAAAATATATATATAATATTAAATTATTAGGTAAGCATCAATTATATTTACTGTTAATCACTGATTATGCATTTTAAAGTTATTTTCACTAACAACGTTTAGTATTTATTTTTATTATATTTTATATGAATCGAATTTTGAAATCTTATAGATTCTATTGAATTTTAAAATTTAGTTAACAAAAGAAATTTATACCAGAAATTTGGTGACAAGTATTAATTCGTTTTTAAAGTTTCTTCAACACCAAATCAGAAGTATTTAAATTAAATTTAATAAATATTTATTTTAAGGAATGGTATTACCATGTGTTAATCTTAAGTATTATGGTATTAATTTTAATTTAGTTTTTATATATATATATATATATATATATATATTTATTTAATATAAAAACTAAATTGAAATCAAAACAATAATATTTAATATTGATAATAACATATGATAGTATAACGTCACGTGTTATGCTATAGACCTTATATATGATAATAATTTTTTTTTAAAAATTAAAAATTAAAAAGTTTATAAAAACCACATATTAACATGTAATATATCTTAAAAAAACAAATTAAAACACTTTTTCAAAAGTTAAAACATATCTATTTTTTTTTTAAGAAGATGATCCTAGACACATTCTTACTAAAATGAAGACTATATGAATAATTATACCTATTAAAATTTAAAGTTAAATATATTTTTAGTCGTTTAAATATTAAGTTATTTTTTTTTTAATTTCTATTTGAAAAGTTAATTTTGAAACTCTTATTTTTAATTCTTACCAGTGTGTTAAATTTTCTTTAAGGTGGCAAATGGCTAGCCTTCACAAGTGTGCGCCACGTTTTTTTTTTTTTTCTATTTCTCTTACTTGCTATCCGATTAAGTCATCATTAACCCAAAACTTCCCTACACCTCGCCACCTTGCTGGTGGCAGCCTTCCGTAGCAGCTATAGTCGCCGGAGTTGAAGAACTGAATCGGATTTCAGTGGTAGAGTCGATATTCAATTATCCGGCAGTTTGGTGATTTAATGTTCAAATTTTGGTCCAATTGAATTCAGATGTTGAATGGAAGCAATATGCGTTCAATGCTTCAATTTAGTGAAGCATGAGCATGTGGTGCTTTTACGAATTGGATTCAAGTTTATGCTTTCCGAAATCGAGATCTGTACATTTTTAGAATTTGAATTCAATTGGAGCCATGTCTTTAAATTCAATTTGTACTGTTTCACGAATTCAGGATTTCATGCTTCAAATGCTTTGCTAATTCGAATTATTGCTTCACTTTTTCAGTTCACTGATGTACATCATACGCTGGCATTTTTTCGTTTTGAATTGATAGTGGCTGAGAGAATACTTAGCCTACTCAAGGTGTAAGTCAGTGCAATTTCATATGCTGGTTTTGCAAGCACGAGAGGCGTGAGAAAATTCTTACTCACACAACTTTTTTAAGGTTTCTGATTTCAATGGGCAAGCAGCCGTCGAACTGGTTCTCGAGGAAGAGAACTTGGGTGAGGTTGGGTGCGTAACCGACGCTCTTGGGAATCGGGTCGGTGAGGTTGTTGTTGGTGAAAGTGAGATAGCGGGCCAGTGTGGAGCCGAAATTCTGGGGGAGGCACTGTGTGAAGTGGTTGTTGTTAATGAAGATGACGTCGAGATGCTTTTGGAAGAGTTGAAAGGGAATTGGGCTGGTGAGTTCGTTGAAGCGGAGGTCAAGGAAGACTAGTTGGTTTGACTTAATGGGATCAGACGAGGAGTTTGCAGTTTGACATATCAAACAAAAAACTTAATCTAATTTTAGGATTAATTATAATAATTTTAAAATTAAAAGGACTAAAATTAACAAAATTTTCAAATAAAAGTTAAATTCAAAATTACATGATAGTTAAGAGTCTAAAAACATATTTAATCCTTAAATTTATCATGTTTTATTTTAATAGTATTATTTTATTAAAATAAGATATTATAAACCATTTTTTAAAATTTATTTTAGATGATTTTATGTATGCTGTAAATAATTTCTATTATAAATAATTATTTTAGCTTTTAAAAAAATTAAAAATAAACAAATAAAATAAATTCAAAGTATTACTTACAAAATAAAATTAGTAAAATGATATTATTTTAAAAAGATCATTACTTAAAAAGTAAAATTAAAAAAAAGAATATATACATAAAAAGAAAAAATATTAATATAGATGATAAAGAAATAAATCAGTTAAGTAATATTGTAAAAACTTTACAAAAGAAACTGAGATATTACATTACACCTGATTCTTTTTTTCTTTAAAAGTTTTAGTAGATATGTGGATGCTTCATAAAAGTAAATCTTAGAGTCATTTTTCCACTGTGGCATCTCACATCTTAAAAATCCTACACCCTTTTCTTTTTTTTTCTCCTTTGCCTAATTTGAAATCTCAAACCCCATAGTTTTTTGTTTCTTCTCTGTTACCGCCAGCATGTGTCCTCCTCCCTCTTTTGTCTCTCATCATTTTCGCCATTTAATTTGATCTATCCTCGGCTCGTGTTTGATTTTGTTGTTGGTGGTTGTTTGGTGTTGCTGTGGTGGTGAGATCTAGCACTTCTTCTTCTAGCCGGTGTAGAGGTTGGTTGCGTAATTTCTTGCTACTGATGCATCATTTTTTGTTGTGTTAAATGTTGTTTTTCTTGAAGTTGCATAGGTTAGTTGTTAGTTGCTTTCTTTAGCCTACTATGTTTGGTTATATGTTGTTACTGTTTGTTATTTGGGATTGATTTGGGATTGGGGTTGGGGATTGATCTGGGTTGGTTAATTTGGGTTCAGAGGCAGAGTTGCGCTGATCGCGCAGAACCGCACCTGGGAAATGCGATTGAGGATAGCCGCACTTGGGAGGTGCGGTTGTTGCTACGCAAAACCGCACTTGGGAGATGCGGTTAAGGGAAGCCGCACTTGGGAGATGCGACTGTTGTTAGCCGATTTCATGAGGTGCAGCAGAGGAAGTGGAGATGCCTAAGTTGCGGTTGGCTTTATTTTTGTAGTATGTTTTGTTTTGTTTATTATTATTTGTTTGTTAATTAGGTTTTGACTTTATTAAATAAATGGTAGAATGGTAAAATTGAAAGTGGAGGAAGAAGGAAATGAAATGCAAAGAGCACCACTCTTCATGGAAAAACCAAGGTTCAGAACAAATCATGATGGTTTCATAACATTGCATAAATGATGGTTATAAGTAACAATTATTTTGTTGAGTCTTCGGGACTGCATATGCTCCATATGTGGTAAAGTAGTCTATATTAAAAATTTCCAATTGCTTTTTAACTTTTTAACTATTGAAAAAGTATTTTAGTTAGATTCTCTTTTTAAAAAAATTATTAACGATATTAATGCATGTCACATATTAATAAGTAATGTTTTTAATATTTGTAATATATATATATATATATATATATATATATATATATATATATGTCACAATAATTTTTATTTTAAATATAGATATATTTTTAATTTAATTATGTTTTTATGTATTAAATGTGTTTTATATTATTATTCGAATTGTTTATATTATTATATATTTTTATTTTAATATTAATTAAAAAACACGTTTAATATATTAAAAACAAATTAATGTAATTGAATTAAAATAATTATATCAATTATTTTTAAAATTTATAAAATAAAAATATATTAAAGTTTTGAAAAAGAAAACACCGTTTATTTTTATAGAAGACATCACTTTAGAAAACATAAATATAAAAAGATAACAGCAAAACTAAAAATATCATAATTCAATAATATACCCATCACCAAGTATAATATTATAATATACACGTCAGCAAGTATAATATTATAAAGCAGTTAAAGACTTAACAAGTAAAGTATTAAGTTAAAGAATTACAGTCCTCCAAAATAATTGGGAATTTTTAAAACTTCTATATAACAAAGTCTTTCAAAAAGTACAGAAGATAAAATAATAAATCCTAAGGAAATTAGGTTGCAACATCGTCTTCCTCTAATGCATGCTCCAGAGGTACTTCATCTCCCTCTGCTCACATCCAAGTGAATGATTATTATAAAAGGAAAACACCATACAAGCAAAACACAAGACACAAAGCAAGGGTAAGCTAATTATATAAAAGCATACCATTAATAGCATAAGACATACAAGAGTAAACTTCAATCAAGGCAAGTTATCACATACATCCTAACATGTTGAATACTAGACTTGACTGTCCAGACTTTAGAATGATAGTCGAGCTATGGCGGGTTGCACTAGTGGTGGCTTATGATACTTTGGTTCCCCACCCTACCACACTCACGAGGTTAGCATGTTCCGGGCCTTGAGGCATACTGGAAGCTCCCAAGACTAAGACCTCATGCTACTTCTCACCACATGGTTAAGTCCTCTCTACATGAGAAGAAAGACCATTGAAGTTTCAAGATGACCCCCAAGACTGAGCTCATACTCTCATTCTAAACAACTAAGAATCTCACCAAGAGATTCTACACCTTGGAACTTGACTTACCACTTGAAACATACTTTGTTCACTTTATAATCATACATTCATAACTATACAGACTGAACAACTTTAAACAGAGGGCAACACGGAACAGAACCAAAAAGAATAACTAGGGCCAACGCTTCTCGTATAGCGCACCAGGCTCGCATAGCAAGTCCAGGGTAATTCGCATAGCGCACCAAAGCTCGCCATGCAAATTAACTTGGCAGAGGCTCTAGACTTCAAGGCTCTCGCACAGCACACCAGCTCGCCTAACGAGAGACCCCAAACAGAAAGCATCCTCTTGCCATGACTCGCTATGCGAGACCATTCGCATAGCGAGTCTGCATAATCTGCAAAACGCCCGATCTGCAGATTATGCATTGACACACTCTTTTTTCCAATTCTAAACCTTTTTCCCAATTTCTAAGACCTCTAATTGGTGATATAAACCTAATTAAACTTATCTAATTGATTTTAAACATTCCTACAGTGATTCTTAAGTGGTTAGGGTCAACGTTCATTCTTAAAACACCAATTTCCTTAACTTAGGGCCTCAAATCCAGTTCTACCAGTTTTAGCATGCTCTGGACCAGTTTTGTGTTCTTAACAAGTTACATTAGGCCTATTAGAACTAACCACACAGTCCAATTGCTCTCAAGACCCCTATTGCTCAAGTTCACTACCTCACTTCCTCTAAAGTGACCTAAAATGCTACCCAAACATCAGACTGCCTATCTAAACAACACTACAATTGAACTTCCACTCAAAACAACTCCAACCTATACCATTTCAGAAATCAAATTCATCCAAAACAGATTATGATCATCACATTACCAATTCACATATTCACATCCTAACACATGCAACTTAAGCTACTGAAACCCAGTTCTTGATTCAAACAACATACCAATCCAGAAATTTTCATGCATCCACATCAAACAAACAATTTAAAAATTATAATTAGTTCCCCTAACCTGGAGGGTTGAATAACGCAGTGACCCAGAATGTCCTAACAGTACCTCACGTTGGAAAAACTTAACAGGACCCTACAACCACCAAAATGGTGATGGGAACAACTTTTAGAGTTCAAGGTTTTGCGGAGAATAGAAAGGGGAAGACACAAGTCACATGCAACCAGCAGAGGTTGCATGCCCTAGGTTCAAGAACAGCGGAGAAAAAGGACAAAACCACTTACCCGCTGAAGAACGTAAAACCAATCAGATGGTTTTGAAGCTCTCTACGTCGTGGTCGCCTGGGCACCACCTAATCGAACATGCAATAACTCAGTGGAAAGATGGGATAGAGAGAAGGAGGAGAGAAATGAAGAACAAGTAGTCTATAGAGAGATAGGAACTAAACTAATGAGCCAACTGTTGGAAAAATTTTTCTTTAAGCATTAGTGTTTTAAGAGTCTGGCTTCATTAATCCAGAGCACCTGTCAGCTCTTGCCACCTATTTTTCAAGTCCTCACATATTAAAATTTTGAATAAAAATAAATTTTAATTTTAAATTAAAGTAAAGACTAAAAACATATTTAATTTATAAAAATATATAAAAAAACATATATAATAAAATTAAATGGAATAAAAAACGTGATATATATATATATATATATATATATATTTTAATATAACACATATCCTCATTAAATGGATATAATTTTGAGGATACGTCTAAATAAATAATACAACACATCATTAGATCTTTAAAAGTAGAAAAATTAACTAAATGTTCAATAATATAAAACTAAATAATTTTTTTTATACTCAGATTCGAGGGATGCTCCCAACACCTCACCTGTTTTTTCTTGCACCTCCCATTTTACACATTTTTTCTTTCATTTATTAAAGTCAAATGAAAATTAATGATGTGTTAATGATTTTCTAACAACCAACAACTCTTCTAATGACCAACAACCCTAAATTTCATCTGATTGTATAAACCCTAAGTCTGCATTGTTGTATAAACCCTATCCTAGACACACACCCTTCCTTCTTCGCATATTTTAATTTTCATCACATTTTAAACCCTAAACCTCTTTGGTGGTGGTGTTGTGAATATTGGAGGAGGAAGAAGGTGGTGACAGAGAGCTCATCAAGGGTAGTTTAAAGGTAACGCCGGTTGTAAATAATCGAAATTCGAATTTCGGCAGGCCCCAACCGCACTTCAAATTGCGGTTTAAGGGTGTCATACTTCCAAGTGCAGTTTCATTGTGCAGATTCATTTTTAACCATGTGACATGTTATGATCATATGATGTTCTCAAAATCTCCAAAGATTATTTCAATCTCCCCTTAGTACCTTTATTTGCACATTGCATTGCCTTTGTGTTTGCATTCTAAGATTAAGATTATATGCTGCCAGTATTATTTTTGTTGTTCGCCAATGCTATTTTTCTTGTTGGTTTTGTGATTGCATTATGAGATTATATGATGTGAGTATTATTTTACTTTTTTGTTTATGCTGCTAGTGTTATTGTCATAAAATGAATGTACTTTTATGGCTTATAGTGTGTTTGGCAAGGAGTTTGATTGTTGGAACAATCGGTATCGTTCGGAGATAGAGTATAATGCAGCGGAATAAAACTTAAAGTAGCGGAAAGCGTGTTCGGTCAACTTTTTAAGATTAAAATGGTCTGTTTTATAAAATAAATTTTCTAAGGGAAAATTTATCGAACAGTTGATATGCAAATAAAAATAAAGAGTGTAGGGAATAGAAAAATCACACAGATAATTTTTATACTGGTTCGATTCAAAAGAATCTACATTCAGTCGTTAATCACTATAAAAAGTGATTAACAGTTCCACTAAAAATGAGTTTCACAGATTACAAAAATAGTGAATGAAAATTGATAAAAGAACATTCCTTTGACGAACGAACCGGAAGAAGAACACTCTGCCAACTCGAAGAGAACCGCTCCGACTATCGACACACAAAACGCGAGCTTCTCCTATTCACGAGACCAGGCATAGCACCTTGCTAACTCGAAGAGAACTTGCTCTGACTATCGACACACGAAACGCGAGCTTCTCCTATTCACGAGACCAAGCAAGGGAACTGAACAAAGCTTTTGAGAACTTCCTCTAACAAACAGTATTATGCAAGAGCTTCTGTTCAACAACGTTGCTTCTGAAATTTTCAAAAGTCCAATATATAGCCAGCTACTCAGAATATCAAAGGTCAAGTCCCAACTGCCACTAATAATCGATTATTGTAAGTGATAATCAATTATTCAAGTCCGTTACAGGTTTTTCAAAAAATGATAATTCATTATGTGATGTGATAATCGATTATTCCTGAAAGGCTCATGATAATCGATTATTGCCTATCATAATTGATTATTTCAGTAAAAAATACAAGTTTTACAAGATTTGAAGACTTTCCTATTAGACTAATTTTCTACAAAGTGCTTTTAAACATTCCTTCAGGTGAAACTTCTTGTAGCATCATCAAAACTAATTTCTTCAAGATTTACCGATGCTCCTCATTGGTAACATTGATCAGTGTTAAAATGAGGTTTTGAACAATGCCAAGATGTAAAAGCATATGCTAATGTTAGATTGGTAATAAGTTGAGAGCAATAAGTTAGCCTGGTGAGACAGTTAGTACACGTATAGTTCATTGGGCTACTTCCTGATGCAAGAAGAACTCTAAACTTAATTAAAAGACATGGAAA
Source organism: Vigna reflexopilosa (assembly GCA_027742785.1). Lineage (NCBI taxonomy): Eukaryota > Viridiplantae > Streptophyta > Magnoliopsida > Fabales > Fabaceae > Vigna > Vigna reflexopilosa. The sequence goes on along the minus strand of CM050911.1, from coordinate 55,962,023 downwards.
AATTAAAACAAAATGCAGGACAGAGCTCATAAATGTAATTTAGATTTGATGCAACAAATTTTCTCCTAAAAATTTTTGTAAGGGATGCTTCGCCACATTGTAAGTTCATTCATCGCATTGCTAATTTTTCTTAATGCAAGAGCTCTATACAATCCTTTCCCGGTGAAAGATTCTGAGCACCAATTGCTTCTGAAAATCATATAAAAAGTTTAGGGTTTTGATGGTGAGGATTGGGAAGATTGAACTTTAAAAAAAAGACAAGCCCAAAACTTACATCTGATGCAACAAATTTTCTCTTGAAAATTTTATACGGGATGCCTTGCCACATTTGAACTTCATCAATGGATTGTTATTTCTTGCTGAAAAAAAACCTCTACATCAACCTTTCTCTCCAACCAAAGATTCTGAGCACGAGTTGCCTCTTAATATCATTATTTCATTTCGCAATTCCAATACATATCATGTATCTGTGACCAAAAACATACAACAACTTCTTGTCATTGTAGATTAACAAAAAAAAAAATTAATATACTAACATAACATAATAAAGCAAAAAAATAGAGCAATGGACAAAACCTAAAGCGCAAATCCAACTGCGGCTAACAGCGAACGCATATCCAATTGCGGCTAACAGCAAACGCACATCCAACTACGGCTATCGCAGATCAAACTACGGCTAAGAGCAAATGCAGATCGAACTGCGGCTAAGAGCAAACACAGATCCAACTACGAATAATGCAGATCCAACTGCGGCTAACAAGAAATGCAGGTCCAACTGCGGCGACCCCTTTCCGCACTTCCAAGTGCGACTCTCATCACCCAACTATAGTACCCCTTATCCACACTTCCAACTATGACAGTGTTTAGCCGTAGTTCCCATTGATACGAGTGAGGAAGGGAGGAATGGAGGAGCGCCTAAGGATTGCACAAACAAAGGAGTATAGGCTTTTTTAGTTATGAACTGCGACAAAGAGAGGAATGGAGAAAAAAATGAGTGCAGGGTTTTCTGATTGCGACACAGGAGGAGGCAGGAAGAGCTAGTGGTGCTTCATTATTTTTATTCTTCAAATGACTGAGCTTTTTCTAAAAACAAAATATTCACAAACAAGTATGAGAGGGGTAGAGTTGAAAATAAAATAAAAAATTAGGGAAGTACAGGATGAAGTGAGTGAAGTGCAGGGAGAACTTCTCTTCAAATTCTTTTCTTAGTTCACTTTACAATAATATAATAATGGTTAGAATTTTTGATTAAAAAATATAAAAAATATGATTAAAATAGTAATATATTAAGTTGTTAAGTAAGTGTATTTGATTTGATGATGTCAAAATAACACCACACCCATATAAATGTATGTTTGAATTGCTTAAAGAAAGATAAAATTAGGTATTGTTCTGGACAAAATGTTAAAATTTCAGCTGTCAGAACATTCAAATATGTTATTTGTTTTCCTTTGTTTTCAAAGCTTCCTCTATCTTCATTGCTTGTGATTTCTCGAGTTTCCCTCCTCCTTTAACGTCATATTTTATTCTTCTTTTAATACCCGATCCGTACGGAATATAATGTTTTCGACTATACTATCAATATTTTTTCATTAAAACATATACCTCATCAAAACATTGCTTAAGTGAATTACTCCTTTTTTGGTATACATGATATTAGCATAGAAAAATCGTTTTGCAATCACAAAATTTAACATGAATGAGATGAAACATTATATTAAGAAATTTAAGGTTGGAATGAATTTTATATAAAATTTTCAAATTTATGTTTATTTTAGAAGAGAAAAATAAAAAATAAGCAAAACAAGGTGCAATGTTGATGCTCTCTTCCACCATAGTCGAATTGTCAAGCATGTACCACAATCTTCAATTCCAAACAAACTTGTGTATACGTAAGGAGCGTGGTTTGTTTCTGGAGTCAAGTTGACGCTGAGTTTTGCACCCGAAACGCATTCCTGAGTCCAATCATCAACCTCTGCCGGAAAGTCCCGTTCATCTTCGGAGTCACGCTCTCAACATCAACAGAGAAAGAAGACCTCTTCCCCTGACGTTCCTCCATTCTCCCGTAAAACTCAATTCTCGAAGACGATCTCGACCATCGTTCTCCCTTCTTCACTCTACCATTCTCAGTTGGCACAAAATGGAAACTCGCCGAACGCTCTGACCCCAACACACCTCTCTCCTCTTCCCCTACTTTCCCGTCACATTCCCTCAACACTCTGTTCATGCACCTCACCTCTTCTTCCAGACTTCCTATGCGCGCATTCGTGGAATCCATCACCGACTTCAGTCGCTCCGTTTGTCGCAGTGCCGCGTCGCGACGGAGGAAGTCCCCCAGCGTCATGGAACGTCGTCGTTGTCGTCCCTCATTACTCTCGAACCGGAGTTGATGACGTTGAACTTGAGAGCTTGCTATGGCGATGGAGTGGCGAGTGTTGAGATGTTCTACCAGCACCGCTCGCATCACCAATCTCAACGGCATTCTAGGGTTTTGAACACACTCTACCAGGGCAACACTCGAGAGCTTCGTGCAATCTATGCAACTGCATATTCCATTTCTCTCATTCTCCGTTACTTTCGCAAACTTGTTTTCCTTCACAAATACCATATATGCCTCTAAGATCAGTAGATATATAACTTTGTAATTTTTTTCTTGCTGATAAAAAAAAAAAACTTCGATCCAATAAAACGAGACACGTGTCATACCTGAAGATACCAATCAACCATCTTATAGAGGACGTCGTGGTTCTCGAACCTTCTACCGAATGATTCAGCCACAATTTGGAAATATCGCGGCTGCATTTCGTTCACCTCATTTAAACGAGTGATGCCGTGAACTGAAACAAGCGCTTCAATGCATCTGCTAACGAGAGTCGCCGTCGTTTCAGCCTCGGGAAGTAACGGTATGCACGAACGGAGAACCGTTAATGCCTGTTCTGGGTTGGTGCAAACGACTTCGCAGAAGCACGTATCGGCAATGTGGCTCAGGCCATCTGCTGCCGTCATTCCCAGTATCTCCGACGCCGTTCTGACGACGGCCACGTTGGCCGGCGTCATCTGAACTCTGACGTTGTAACAGAATTCGGCTATAGCGGCGAAGGTCTCGGCCGTTATGTTTAACGGGGGAGAGATAGTGAGGTCCGAAGTTTCCGTTAAATGGCGTTTTAGGTATGAACTTTGCGAAACCACACGGTCCTGGGAAAAAAGTAAAAACGGAGAACATCATGAGTGTCCATCGTTTCATTATCAGCGCAAAAAAGTACAGCGCTTGTTTCTATGTTATTGGCAATAATTAAATTAAAGGAATGTCCCTACTTGTTAGGATTTAAAAGCCGCGCCATGAAAAGCAAAGCAATCACTGATCTAAAAGGGTCATGTCAAGACAAAACAGGGCGTCACTGAAGCTTCCCACAGCATACATGAAATGGATTCTTATGTTATTACTTTCCACTCAACTAATGATCACAACATTGCTTAATCACAAAATAAATTTATAATAGATGGAATACTACACATAGTATGATTCACTTTTGACTTTTACAATGGTCACGGGGTTGAGACTTGACAGCAATTGGCAGCATCGTCAATAAGCTTGGTTGAGAATTATGTAAAGATGTTGCTAACTCTAGCTGTTCCTGAAACCTCAATTGAGTGGGATTCTTAGGAAAATAACTTGCTGGGCTCCTCTAGGTTTTAGGTATAGGAAGTTGGTGTTTTTGAAATCTTCTTTATTTATATATGTATATATAGTTCACTTACAATCTTCTTATAATAATAATAATATTGACAAATTATTCTACTCACTCACATATTTATATTTCTATAATAAGATTGTGAAGTACTTTTATAGAAAATAGGTGGTTAAACATTGTAATTATATTTAATAAAAATAAGAAATTTTCAAAGCCTAAGGGGGCTGATGTGCATGCGTAGAATTGACAATTGATGTAGGCGTGTAAACAACATTTTGACCTGAAATGTTGAAAAAAATAAAGTAGTCCTTAACGCTCTATTGCTAGCTGGAAATAGATTCATATACCCTGTTCATAGGTTATACTCGTATTCCGATGGCCATCCAACATTGTTATTATTCATCCTAATTTGTTCTATTGCCACTACCAATAACCAGGTTTGCGTTTTAACTTTTCTTTAACTCTAGGAATCGCAAGTATGAAAACTACAAATTGAGTCAAACATTTTGCTAGATAAGATTAATGTTAATTTGTTATTATGAGTGTAAGAGTAATTGGATGCGGGTATGATTGTGTATTACTAAAGAATGAAGTTGGTAAAGAAATTGTTTTCCTAAAATCCATGACTGTAGCCACACGCAAGCCATAGAGAAAAACAGGGTTGAACTAAGGCAGTAATTTAGTTGAAGAGCATAAAATGAAGCAGAAAACCAGTGACCTTGTGCAGACGAAAAGACGTTCCTTGAACACGAATCAAAACATCTGTCTCACGGCCGATTTTCTGGGACCTGGATGAATTTTGTAATATTAAAATGAGAAAGTAAAGATAATCGGAGTGATATAAGAAGGAAAGAAAAATGAATAATGGAGTGAAGGATTTGGTACCAGGCCTTTACTCTGGAGTGAAGAGATGCAGGAGAAGAGGAAAATGATGGCGAAAGGGAACGAGAAGAGGTTGAAGAAAACTCGCATTCTTCCTCGTAGATAGTCTCAACTGCCCCTAATTGATTCAAAGCCCTCATCTCTTTCTCCCTCGCTTCTCGCACTATCCACAGAAGGACACAGTTTTGAAAAGATTTCTCAGTGCTTTCATTATCATCATTTTATTCATCTTAGTAAGAAACTACATATTCAACTTGTTATCAATAAATATTTGGTATTTTTAATTGTTTAATATGTGCTAAGAAATATATAAAATTTATTTAAAAGTGGAAAATATGAATAGCTAATGAGGTTAGGGGGTGGTGAAGAATTTGGGGTGAAAGGCCATAAATGATGTTTGGGGGTGGGAAGAAAACTTAATGGCACATGTGACGACTCATAAATGCTCTCACATTAATTTCGCCCTTGATAAATTTGCCATCTAACTTTCTCGGTCGGATACCCCAATACCCTGTCAAAATAGAAATTATTTTCATACATTCAGTTTATTTTATGACGTTACAAGAAATCATTTTCTTCTCTTCATTGCTTTTTCCAAAGAATTATAACATGTTAAAAACTTTTTTTTAACAATTTTTTTATAACACACCATGTGTTATTATTTTATTGATTTATATATTTAAAAGAATTTTTTTTTTAACAACACTTTTTAACAACTTTTTGATAATACATATGTTATAATTTGTTATCAATCCGTTTCAAATATTTTTTTAATATAAATTTAAATAAACCAATAAAATGATAATACTTTTATCAAAAAATTGTTAAAAAAATTTGTCAAAATATCAAGATCCATATTTAAAATGGATCAATCACAGACTATTAGGTAGAAAAAATTGTCAAAACAAAATTGTTAAAAAGAATTCTCCTTTTTGTTATACCACCATTACCCTTTACTACTACTTATAACCAATACACTTAAATTATTTAAAATAAAAAAATTCCGTCCAATTTACCCAATTTATTTTCCTAAATTCTTCTATTTAATTCTTATAAATTCAAAACCAACTAAATTCAAAATCAAAATAATACTATGACTTAATTTGACTTTTAATGTTTGGGTTGAAAACTGATTGAATCATACTAAATTGTATTTTTAATGTATTTGTATTAATATGTAACCGTTTTTTTCAACTATTAATTTGTAACTGCTAAACGTCAAAATTTAATACGACAATTGAAATATCTTGATGATTTTTTAGTAAGAAATATATTGACCATAAAATAATTACTTAGACGAATATATTTTATGTTTGTGAGACTTCAAATCAAAATTGTGAATTTTATTTCTTAATAACAATATTACGTTTTAAACTTAAACATACCTTAATTCTAAATTGAAAATTTTAATAAAGTCTTAGCATAAAATATTTTAAGAATTCAATTCATTTAGATATGTCAACTACTTTATGAAGAAAAAAAATGTTATTTGAATAAATAATTGTACAAAGTTAGAAAGTTTTATAAAAATAATTGAATTACTTAAAATAGAAAAAACATTAAATAAAAAGTACACTTTCTACCCTTTTATCCCCTCGCTTCCGTATATATAATCTTTCGTTTTCTTTTACTATTTTATAATATTACTTTACCTTATAACCTCACTTAGTTCTTAAACCACTTGAAAACCCTTAACTTTTCCGACTATTTAGCTTCTTCATCATTGTAGCTTCTTTCTTCTATTTCAAAACTAAGAACACAACCTGTAACCCCTCCATTTAGTATCTTCGACAAAAAGATATAATTTATGTTGCAAGAGATTGCAAACACTTAAAAGTTCAAATTCCTTTCTCTTCCTCTTTAATACTTGCATTCCATGTCTTCTAAGTCCATGCAATTCAACTCCTTTTTTTATTGAGTACAATGTTATACAATCAATTTATAGTCATTATTTTAAAACTATTGTTTGATATATTATCTTTATCTTATATAATTAATTTGTTATTATTTTTTATTTGAATGGTATTTTCTAGTCCATATTTCTTCAATCACAAATAAAAGATCCTATGTGAAGCTCGATTCTTTTGAGCGGTAGCACACTTGCTGTGGTATTCTGGCGAATTCCAATGCGTCAGCAAGGAGGTCTAGATGTTCTCCCCAACCTTTGCGTTCTTCTGCTATCCTTGCATCTCTAAACATCTCAGACAGCTTTTGAGATGCTTTCGTCTGGAAATTGTGCTGAATTTGAATTTCATGTTTAGGTAACCACTAAACAATCATATGTAACAATAACTCATACAAAAATGGTGTAAATTACTATGTGTTGCATTTCAATTAACATACATGAATAGGAAATGACATAATTAGGTTTATGAACTTTAACCTTAAATAGCTACCATAATGTGTCTTTGTCTTCAAGAGGTATTGCTCCCCATGTTGGCGAAGGCTTTAGAAATTGTTGCTTAATAGATAGACCTTGTGATGGCCTTAGAAGCAACTTTAGATGGCAGACACATGCATATAAATACACAAAGTCATTTGAATTAACAATAACTTAAAGAAGTCATGTAATATAAATTAGTTAATGCTGTCAAAATGAGTCAACCTAACCCGGCTCATTTATTAGCGAGCCAGAAAAATTCGAACCCGGCCTGACCCACCACGGGTTGACTCACTGACTCACTTAATTACAATTTTTTTTAAATAAGAAAAAAATACAAACTTTCTATAATTCAAATCTAAACAAATTTCACTCCCAAATTGCACTCCCAACATGGGATGTTTATTTAGTTTTGAAAATAGGGAATTTAATTAATTTTTTCAAGTAAAAAAAATAATAAATATTTTTTAATAAAATTAAAATTAAATTTTAATAAAGTAAAACTAGGTAGGTGGGTTGGTGGGCCAACCCGACCCACCACGGGTTCAATCCGAATGAGCTGGGTTTAAATGAGCCGGGTTTAAATCTGACCCTCATAAAAAAAATATAATTTTTTCAAACCCAACCCAGCCCGAACTCGTGGTGGACCGGGTTGGCCCGCGAGTTGTGAGCCATTTTGACAACTCTAAAATTAGTAACAAACTCAGTTCGGTATTACTCTCAACCATAAGGTTTAATCACCAGTCGATCATGGATAGGAGGGTGTACACCATCATCAACAGTTGAATCATGATCAGGAGATGGTGGGGGATTATCAGCAGACGGTATGGAAGATGAGGTGGGTATAGAAGAAGGATCTAAAGGTATGCCAAGAAATGCAGGTGTGGAAGAATAGGTCTGGTGTGGACTAAACAAGATGGTCTAGTGTGGGCTGAACAAAAGGGTCTGGTAGAGGATGAAGAGGAGGGTCTGGTAGGGGAAAGAACATGAGGGTCTACAACATGTGAGGGCCCAACATCCAATGTAGTGAAGCCATGTAAGGATGACACTGATGTAGGAACCCTTATTATATATTGTGACTATCGTTTCCTCTTCGGTTTTGCTATCGCCTTACCTTTATCAGGATGTGATGGCTGTTCTCTTGTCATTACTGCAATGAAATGGTTAGAAATGAAATGAAATGATTGACTTATGCCACAAAAGACGAATATCCAATACTTTTCAAAATTAAGTGAATGGAAAGTTTACACATACAAATTTTGAGATGCCTATATAATACATCATATGTTTTTAAATTAGAGTTGGCACAACGCACAATATATCTCCACTTTCAATCATCATCATCATCATTGTCATCAAAATTGTCATTGTTGTCATCATTTGACTCATCATAATCTTGAGTCAATGCGACCCCTAGGCTTTTTTGTATTGCAACAGACCAACCATGTTTGTCGATGCTGCGAAATGGTGGATATGTGACATAATAAACTTATCTAACATTACTTGCTAGAATGAATGGATCAAACGGTCGGTATCATAAACTCATTTGCAATTCCACAATGTTATACCTAGGAAGGATCAAGTCGTTCACAATAAAAAAAAACTACTCTCTTTAGAGAAGCACAAGTGTTGTACTCCAACTCATATATTTTGTGTATTATCCCATAGAAATCATCGTAACCACCCTCTCTCATGTCCTTGATTTACACACCATAATTAGTTGTCTTCTTTCCTTTGGACCATGCATGTGTGTGGAATTTGTACCCATTAACAAAGTATATATGCCACTCTTTGACGGATCTCATGGGCCAATTTGCAAAATCCCTTAAATCTTGAATTGTTAGACTCAATGGTTGGTTATAAACCTACAAGAATGCCACAAGGAAAAATTACATGAAGTGTAATAAAAACTATTTAACCAATTATAGGAAACACATACATACTTGGTATCTGAACCAATGAGGAAACTCTGAGTGTATTCGACTAGAAGCACTTCCTTTTGGGATATGCTCAACCACAACAAATGAGTTGTTAAATATGAACACAATAAGTGACTATAGAAATGTCAACATTGCTAAGTTAAGAAATAAGATTCGGACATACTTAAGGTAGTGTTTAACTTCAATACAATTGATCAACACATGGACATGCGCAGAGTTGAATTCAGCACAGTCAACCAATGAGTTAGCTCCTTGCCTGCGTGATGGCCAACTTGTCGAAACATTGACAATATTGAGTGAGATGTTTCGTTTTGCCATTGTGTTTCATTCCTAACATTGTTGGACGACAACATGAAATTCTTGAAATAACGTGAACAAAAGTATGTTATCTCACGATGCAAGTAAGTTGCATAGATTGATCCCTCTACTTTGGCTTTTTTCTTCATTAAACATTTTGATTCTCCCATAAACCTTTTCAAATGAATACATCCACATATACTGCATAGGTCCACCAAGCCATGCTTCATAAGCAAAATGAATTGGAAGACGTTCCATTGAATCAAAGAATGTAGGAGGGAATATTCTTTCCAACTTGTAAAGAATAATTGGAATATTTTCCTCAAACTTTCTCAACGAATTTGTCTTGAGCATCGTGGAGCACAAATATTTGAAGAAGTAACTGATTTCTATAAGTAGATTTAACATGTTCATTAGCAAACAACTAAATGCAACAGGGATTAAAGTTTGTCGAATCTAAGTCTGTTCTATATCAAACTTAAAAAGCTCAAAATAACAAACTTAAAAAGCTTATTTTATACTAGTTACTTACCGTTTTTTATTACCAACTAGCCAAAGATTTGTTGTATTGTATAATGTGACTTTAAAAATACTAACTTTAAATTTACTTTTGATTTACAATAATGATGGAAGACTTAATGTTGGTTGAAGTGGGTAGCAACGTCAATAGATGGATAAAAGGATGGAGAAGTCATCTTGACAAATAATGGTTTAGGTTTGTTTGGACTGGGACATGAATGAAAATAGAAAGAAAAAAGAAAAGAAAGATTGTTTGGATTTAGAGAAAGGAGATGAAAATGAATATATTTTAATGAAATTTGTAATAAATAATTAAAAAATGTATTTTTTATTTTATTTTTATCTGAATAATACTATATTAGTTATTTATTTTATTATAATAAATGAAAAACAAACATATTTTTTAAAAGTTAACAACATAATCAATGAGTATATTTTCACTTAAATATTTGCATAATAGCAGCCAATTTTGTTTCGAATTATGTAAATATTCTTTCTCTTTTTTTGGCAATTTTCTTTTATTTCTATTGGGTCAGTAAATCTGCAGGTGTAGTGGTTCTGACGAGTTTATGCATTGGATTGAAGGATCATTACGAGAGGTTGGCAAGAATGATGAACCACATTAAAATGAAAGAAAAATTATACTTTTCTAAAATGAAAACAACTTATAAATAAATGGTATGGTTTCTACTGCCTTTTCGACATTTATTTTCCCATTCGGCTAAGACAAACAAAAACCTAATTTAAGAAAAAAATCAAATTTCTAATCACTTAAACTATCAAAGGTATCAAAATTACAATTTAATTTAAAGTTTTAAATATATTTTTATCTTGCTAAGTACACCATTTCACAGTGAATTCTTTTCAACATTTTTCTTATAGCTTGGATTTGGTATTTTTTTAGAAAAGCATTACAGCATTTTAATCATTTTATCATCAAGCTGCTTCTATAAAATGATAATGAGAACACCATTCCACGTATTGGATATATTTTGATCCGTGTTTACAATGTAGCTTTGAAGTCAAATACAAAAAAGGTGATATTTATAATTTCTGTCTTAAATTAATATACTTTTATTATTTGAACTTTTAAGAAAATAAATAAAAGAAAATCTGTAATATTAAGTTTACAGGTGTGTTTTAAATTTAGAAAGAAACTCAATTTCTCAAGTAAATAAACTAATGGAACCTTTTATATATGCAAAGGAGAACCAAAATTTGAAGATGAAAGTTCTGAGAAGGAGGAATTTACATTAAGCTATTTACAGGAGCAACAGAAAAGAACCGAATACTGCATCTATATTTCTCAATTCTTTTATTGAAGAAAATAAGGTTGACCCCGTGGAATTCGTTCATCCCCAGTTTCCCGAAACAACGGACAACAACAGAAGAATGGACCGTCATTCATTCTTAAACACTACAAAATTTCGGATCCTCACTCGTTTCCCTCCTCGGCTTCTTCATCTCTCCCCTCTCCGTTCATTTTCTTAGACTCCAACGTTACCTTTCACGAGGTTCCAACCTCATTCATTCTCTCCATCAAAACATATGCAACCAAAACGTAACGTAAACTTTTCTAACAATGCTACTACCTTGTCGCTGGTACAGTGTTACTGCATATTAGCATGCCTTTCTCAACGTGAGCTCGGGTTTGGAAAGAGTCTTACAGTCGATTGATAGCAGAGAAGGCATCAGAGAAGGAAAAGATCAAAGCACATTAGAAGGGAGATGGAGAGTTATTTGCATGAAAATTTTGGAGGAGTGAAGTCCAAAAACACTACTGACGAAGCTCTTCAAAAATGGAGGAAGGTATGTGGGGTGGTAAAGAACCCCAAACGACGCTTTCGTTTCACTGCCAACATCTCTAAACGTTACGAAGCAGCTGCTATGCGTCGTACCAATCAGGTAATCAATCTCTATATGAACATTTTGAACCTCGAATGTATAGGTTTGACGTATCTTTCAATATAGATTTCAAATGGGTAGATTCGAATCTATTTATTGACATGCAAATTCATTAAAAATTTGATGATTCTTCGACACTGTAATAGACCATTTTGCTTCTGAGAATACTCGTAAGCAATATGATTACTCCATTCCCTTCTTAAAGAAATACCACATATAGCATGGGAAGTTGGGACCTCTTCACATGCGGATTCTCAAAGGCTTATTATCTCCTTAATGCAGGAGAAGCTAAGGGTTGCTGTTTTGGTTTCCAAAGCTGCATTTCAATTTATCCAAGGTAAATTTCTTCATATTTATTCAAAATCCTAGAAGTTTATCCGGTTTTTACACTGTTGTCATTGTTATGTCTATGAGTCTGTTGACTTTTATAATAATTATTTAAAAATCGTACTTACCATTACAGTTTTTTATCGGCTGATAGTGTAAAGCTTTTTATAGTATAGAATTTAAGCCTATTCATTGAGAATCAAGTTGTTTATCTGTGAATTGTGATCATATATATACCCGCAGGTGTTCAACTAAGCGATTATGTTGTGCCTGATGAAGTTAAAGCTGCTGGTTTCCAAATCTGTGCGGATGAAATGGGGTCTATTGTTGAAGGCCACGACATAAAGAAGCTTAAGTTTCATGGAGGAGTAAATGGCATTGCAGAAAAGCTCTCAACATCAACCACCACGGGGCTTAGTGGTGATTCTGAATCACGGCGCAGGAGACAAGAGCTTTTTGGAGTCAATAAATTCACTGAAAGTGAAGTTCGGAGTTTCTGGGTTTTTGTTTTCGAAGCCGTACAAGACATGACTCTCATGATCCTTGGGGCGTGTGCTTTTGTGTCTCTGATAGTTGGCATATTAACGGAAGGATGGCCCAAAGGTGCTCATGATGGCCTTGGAATTGTTGCAAGTATCTTACTAGTAGTCTTTGTGACAGCAACAAGTGATTATCGCCAATCGTTGCAATTCAAGGACTTAGACAAGGAGAAGAAAAAGATTTCCATTCAGGTTACAAGAAACGGTTACAGGCAGAAAATGTCAATATATAATTTACTTCCCGGTGACATTGTGCACCTTGCCATTGGAGACCAAGTTCCCGCCGATGGCTTATTTGTTACAGGATTTTCTGTGTTGATTGATGAGTCAAGTTTAACTGGTGAGAGTGAGCCAGTGATGGTGACTTCCCAAAACCCTTTTCTTCTATCTGGAACCAAGGTCCAAGATGGATCCTGCACCATGTTGGTTACCACTGTCGGGATGAGGACTCAATGGGGCAAGTTGATGGCAACTCTGAGTGAAGGAGGAGATGATGAAACCCCATTGCAAGTTAAACTGAATGGAGTAGCAACCATTATTGGGAAGATAGGCCTATTCTTTGCAGTGGTTACCTTTGCAGTTTTGGTGAAAGGACTCATGGGCCGCAAACTCAAAGAGGGAAGATTCTGGTGGTGGTCAGCAGATGATGCAATGGAGATGTTGGAATTCTTTGCCATTGCGGTTACCATTGTCGTTGTTGCTGTCCCAGAGGGGTTACCCTTAGCTGTGACATTGAGCCTTGCATTTGCTATGAAGAAGATGATGAATGACAAGGCCCTGGTGAGGCATTTGGCAGCTTGTGAAACTATGGGATCAGCCACAACCATATGTAGTGACAAGACTGGGACACTGACAACCAACCGTATGACTGTTGTGAAAACATGCATTTGTATGAAGGTCAAGGAGGTGAGTAATAATTCTAGTTTGTCCTCTGAACTCCCAGGTCCTGCTTTGAAAATGTTGCTTCAGTCAATATTTAGTAACACTGGAGGAGAAGTTGTGGTTAACAAGAAAGGTAAGCGTGAGATCTTGGGGACTCCAACAGAGTCAGCACTGTTGCAGTTTGGCTTATCATTGGGTGGGGATTTTCATGCAGAGAGACAAACGTGTAAGATTGTTAAAGTTGAGCCATTCAACTCTGAGAAGAAAAGAATGGGTGTGGTTTTGGAGATCCCTGGAGGAGCTTTAAGGGCTCATTGTAAAGGTGCTTCCGAAATAATTCTGGCTGCTTGTGACAAGGTGATAAACTCAGATGGTGTTGTTGTCTCCATCGATGAAGAATCGGGTAATTATCTCACGAGTACAATCAACCAGTTTGCTGGTGAGGCACTAAGAACTCTCTGCCTTGCATATATTGAATTGGAAAATGGGTTTTCAGATCAAGACCCTATTCCTGCAACTGGCTACACTTGTATAGGAGTTGTTGGTATCAAAGATCCTGTTCGTCCTGGCGTTAAGGAATCGGTTGATGTGTGTCGATCTGCTGGAATAATGGTGAGAATGGTTACGGGAGACAATATAAACACTGCAAAGGCCATAGCCAGGGAATGTGGGATTTTAACAGATGATGGCATAGCCATTGAGGGTCCAGACTTCAGAGAGAAGTCTCAGGAGGAATTGTTTGAGCTAATTCCCAAAATTCAGGTGCTTCATATACTTGCGATATGAGTAACATCTCTGATTGATTCAATCCTTAACGAGGAACATGGTTGATATGCACTAAATAATATGATATGTTTAATTTTCTTCTAAGGTTATGGCTCGATCATCACCTCTAGACAAACATACACTAGTGAAACACCTACGTACCACGTTCGGTGAAGTTGTAGCTGTAACTGGTGATGGAACAAATGATGCCCCGGCCCTTCATGAAGCTGACATTGGACTTGCTATGGGAATTGCTGGAACTGAGGTGAATCAATTGCGATGATAAGCTTGGCTTAATAGGGAATGTATCTAACTCCTTTGAGATGTTCACATGTGAAAAAAGAATAGTGTTTAAGATCATTACTTTTTATCAGCAGAATCATATTTAGGATATTTGTTTCATTGTCCTTCATACGAATATATTGTGAAAATCTAATATGACCCATTCCTGATCGAATATTTGAAATCAAAAGAATAGGAAAGGGAATGGTGACTATAGTGCACTTCATTTTGATCAAATAATTCATCTCAAACTTCTAAAGCAAGGAGATTTGTGCAGGTTGCAAAAGAAAGTGCAGATGTCATTATTTTGGATGATAATTTCTCCACAATAGTGACAGTAGCTAAATGGGGGCGTTCAGTTTACATAAATATTCAAAAATTCGTACAGTTCCAGCTCACTGTAAATGTGGTTGCCTTACTAGTGAACTTCACGTCAGCATGCATGACAGGTTAAAACATTATTCCTATATTGTCTTTCAAGCAACCTTTCATTATTTTTCATTCCGTTGAAAGTGCAGTAGTAATTATGCTGAAAAAAAAAAGATGTTCTTTATCGTGTGATTTTACGTGAATTTTGTCTTTAGGCAGTGCACCCCTCACAGCTGTTCAACTTTTGTGGGTGAACATGATAATGGACACGCTGGGAGCACTTGCACTTGCAACAGAACCTCCAACTGATGATTTGATGAAGCGTGCACCAGTTGGGAGGAGAGGTGACTTCATCAACAATGTCATGTGGAGGAATATCTTAGGACAAGCATTGTATCAGTTTGTGGTGATATGGTTTCTTCAGACAGTAGGTAAATGGGTCTTTTTCCTCAGAGGCCCGAATGCTGAAGTGGTTTTAAACACTCTTATTTTCAACACATTTGTATTCTGTCAGGTAATCCTTCTTAAACACTCCTCCTCACAGAATTTACTAGCAAGTTCAGATCATCACGTGCCAATAGTCTCCATTAATTTTCCTGATTACCGAATGATTTCTTCAAGGCAGATGCATGAGAAAATAATGAATTGGCAACGGAGAAAATTTGCCTGACTAGACATGGATTCGTTTGGTTATGCAGGTTTTCAATGAGGTAAATTCACGTGAGATGGAGGAAATAGATGTTTTTAAAGGCATATGGGAAAATCATGTGTTTATAGGTGTCCTCGGTTGCACTGTTTTCTTTCAAATCGTTATAGTTGAGTACTTGGGAACCTTTGCCAACACAACACCTCTCAGTCTTGTACAATGGATCTTCTGCTTAGGGGTTGGATATGGAAGCATGCCACTAGCAGTTCGCTTAAAGCAGATCCCCGTCTGAGCCATGCATGAAGGGATATCCAGTTTTTAAAACACAGCTTCATATTTGTTATGTTACAATGCTTCGAGGTTCCATACTCTTGTACAGTCACTGATAGGTCTGATATTGCTTGAGGTTTTCTTGGGTAGGAACCAGAGTTTGATCAAATAAAAGTAGAAATGTAGAGTCTCGTGCCATTATATATAGTTAGTCTTGTATAAGCGACTACCAAAGAACCTCTTAGCCATGTTTTATTTAGCACCCGTTGTTTATTTTTCAAAGGCTAGTAGAAATTTAGGCTAGAAAACCTGGACCATTTTTCAGAGTGGATACTGTTGATTATAGATTGAATATGATTGTACAAGTATGCTTCCAAATATTACGTACATACAGCATATTTCTTGCTATAGCTGACATTTGACAACATCAATCACTCATGCAAAATTGTTATTTTCCAAGATATTTTCGTTTACTGAAATAATTATGTGAATCAATAACCAGTCTTTCAATTTACCGGAACAACTTTTAATTGATTTTTATGAAAGGGTAATTCAGAATCTGCTCTTATACACACACACAAACACAAGTGCTATTCGTTATTAATAACTTATTAGAAAAATACATGTAAATTAATATCATATTATTCTATAGTATGAAAATGTATGGGAATCCAATATAATAAAACCTTACATAACTATGGGATGTGGGTTTGATTTGAACTAACAAAAGCTATGCATGTCTTGCACTAAACTTCCCATTTAATGTTCATTCGGGTTCTTATGAAATTGAGTGGAGATGGTAAGCAAGGTACATATCCTGTCAACAACTTATTATCGTCCTCACCATCGTGCCTTTAACGGTTTGTTCTTCAATCTTGTGGATGGAATTCTCTAGGCAATGGTAGAAATAAAATCTGTTGAATTTTATACCTATGGACCTAATAGGGGAAATTAACTTAAATTTGGGAAAACAATCATTTTAGTTTGTGTTATACTAAGACACCCTCATTTCTTTGTTATACACAGCACTAGGGGGATAAACTTTCCTCGTCTGAACTTGTATCTTGTCTTGCATGGTATCTGTTGAGAACAGGTAATGATGCACTTGCGGCTATCCTGAAGGATCTAGCTGAACCAACCACAGTTCTGTCTTGCATCCTTCCCACTTCTTTACAGACTTGATCCAAACTATTTAGAAAGTCTCTCACAATCATAAAAATTCTGAAAGGGTGCGCCTCTTCCTTTGCTGCATCACCATGAAAATAGTCTGTAACTTCTTTCACAAGGAACAAGGCCTTTCTCTCATCAGCCTTGATCCTAACAATTTCCGCTTCAGCGTCTTTAAGAAATAGCCCAGTTGAATTAAAGAAATTTCCATACATATCAGGCTTTCTGCATTGCAAAACTAAGCTCACTTTATCTAGCCCACTTTCAAGCTTTGAGACATAGCTTCTCAACACATCCGAGTCCATTCCTGCTGCCTTTTTGACATTACCTAGGTCTCTACTCAGTCCGGCCACAACCTGCAATCCTTTCTTTCTAAACTCGTCCTCGTTGAATTGGGAAGTTGTCTGGTTTTGAACATTTTCGTTTGCAGATTCACCACCTGTTCCTTCAGATCTAATGATCTCTTGGACCACAAAGTGGAGAAGCGTTGTCTTCCCATCTGTGCCCTTTATATCTACCAGTTTTAGAAGTGTGTCTAGTTTGAAAGATTTAGCATCACCACGGTTTGTGCCAACATTCATTCTGTTTCCTGTCCTTAGAACGGCTTCAAGAAGTTTGAGAAATAGCCTACTGTGCTTTAATTCCTCACTTGCAGCCTGGTAAATGTGAACCGCTGATTGATTAATTTATAACGAGGCAGAAAAAAATGCATTTGAAAAGGAGACACTGAATATAGAAAGGGATGAATATAATACCTCCAGTGTCTGAAAGGACTTCCTAAGGTAGTTAACTTCTGTTTCGAAATTAGCTCTGTATAGCATGGCTTCAATTCTTTTAAAAGCTAAAGGGATATCAAGCACTGCTTTAAGAAATCTTTCTGCAGAACCAAGTCTTGATAGGTCACCATCATAATTTTTAAGTTTTATTTCCTCTTCCTTTGTTAGAGCCATCTTCACTAGAGTCTCCAATAACTCAGTTCCCAAACCTTCAGGGTTCCCTGTGTCATCCAAAAACCGATGCGACCTAAGATGAGTAGATGATACATATCCATGCAATTGAGAATTCGTCATCAACATTTTATATTCAATTTCAGAATTATTTATTGGAATAAGAGAAGTGACACTAAGAAAAACAAAAATTTCTTTTAACAATTCTTTTTATACAACTCGTGATTTTTCCGTTTCTAATATTTTTTTAAAAATAAATTTAAACATACCTATAAACGAAATAAAAATATATACTCACGGAATAAAAACTGAATATATTTACAAAAATAGTAAAATAATCTGTCTTTATGATGACACAATCATGGCTGTGAAACAGTATGGCACTGCTTTTAGGGAAGTTTGACCGTTACAGCTAAAAAAGGCAAAGCTGAGTGGTTGGTCCATTAAGATGCCAAGGGCAATAAATTTAATTCCTCAAAAAAGAAGGGAAAATAAAAAGAGTCTAACAATGAATGTGAGATCGTTCTCGTGTAAGAAAGAGCCACCATGATGATCCGGGATGTTTCACCATTGTTCAATAATCAAGACTTATGCGGATGTTAATAACCATATCATGCTATGATTAAGGACAATAATATGATAATTCAGATTCTTTTACAACATTTTGATATAACATGTGTCATTTTTTTTTATTAGATTTTAAAATATTATAAAAAAAAATTGTTTCAAAATATTTTTATTGTATGGTTAATGAAGTCGATCTGGATGATCTCATATGACATGTTAGAAATTTGCAGTTTGAGGGCAACCTATACTACCTAGTTTTGTGTTTTGTTTTCTTATCTCCCCTAAAATATCCTATATTATTAAATAATCTAAGAAAAAGAATAGTTTGGAAAGAGATAGAAGAGCAAGGACATTGTGTGTTTGTTGTTTTGCCAGGTAAAGCTGCACAAGGCAACAAAACATCCGATTTATTGTGCAGTTGAAGTGTGATTAGTCTCCATGTCTAGAAGAAGGAAAAAGAAAACTTACCATCCAAAAGAGCTTCGCAGACCTCATCTCTTGTGACATTAAGTGCCCTTAGTAGTATAGCTATGTTTTGGGATTTCTTGGGGTCTAACACCCTATTTTCGAGTTCAACAGGGGGAAGAATTGATCTCCTAGTGACAGTGTCTTTAAAAGCAGAAGCTGTAGATTTGCAGCCAAACAGGGTCTCCATCATGTCCTCATTTAACCTACACACACCACAAACAAACAAACATTAGTCCACCCATCACAGAATCACATTAACTACAATAACTTATCTCAATTACTTACTGAAAGGAGCTGGATTTTAACTGATCCCACACAGTGGTACGGTCCGAAGTAGCACAAACTTTATCCCAATGCAAAGCCTTCAACTTGGGTTTCGCTCCACCCACGTCATCACCTGCATGCCTTTTCTCAACTTCCTCGGTAGAACCTTTCCATACACTAACACTGTTAGCAGAAGACCCTCCTCCATTTCCAGACCAAGACTCTCGCTGCTTCCTTGGCACAGAGGACGAAGATGCACTAATTGACGGAGACCAACCCTTCTGAAACGGCGGCGGCGGCGGCGGAGGAGGAGGAGGTGGAGGAGGTGGAGCGGCAGGCTTAATAAGATGAGTCAAATTCGGTGCTGGGGGAGGCGATGAGAATTTTGGTCTTCTAGAAGGACTCGTGCTAGTTACTTTTTCTATTTGCTGATATTTGGTTGAAGCTGGTGGCGCATGTGCCGGCGGCGGAGAATGCTTCACCGGCGGTACGACCATGTTTCTGATATCCGGCGAAGGAGCAGAGAACCTGGATTTCGGTGAAGTTCTCTTCGAGTAAGGAACCACCGGAGCAGCAGCAGCAGCCGGAGCTGGTATGGCTGCGGCGAGACAACTTTGGCGCGAGACGGGCGTGAAACAATTCTCTTCACGGCTTAGCGACGACCCGTGCGGCGAGTGAAATGCCGTCTCACAGCTTTCCTCCTCGGACGATGATGATGAGTCGGAGAATCCTGCCGGCGGCGAGTGGCTTTCGTCCGGCGGCTTTTGAGGCGGCGGCAGCGGCTGCAACTCGGGACTGGGGCGGTAACGGTGATCGGAGTTAAGCTTAACAGAATCAAGCTTTCGATAAGGAGAAGTGATAATGTTCGTTCCGTTGGGTTCGGTGAGCGACGTTCTGGAGGGCTCCACCGTTCCAATGTAGAGGAAGCTCGAGGGTGGTGGGGCCCGCGGAGAATCTTCCGGAAGCCTACGAGAAACGAGTTTCTGAGTTTCCACTGGGTGTTTTGCTCTGTGCCTGTACAAGAAGAAGCCCAACGCGGAGAACATTCCCAGGGTCACGATTCCCACGGAGATCGCAATTGCCACCTTCTTCGCGGGCTTCGTGGGCTGTGTCGCCGTCGGGTTCGCGATCACGGCGCCGGAGGATGTCGCCGGAGGCAGGTTCTGAAGTGGCGGCGGCTGCCCCGCGGGATACTCATTGAAGAAAGGAATGTCGGGAGAAGAAGGAATATCCGGGGGCGGAGGGGGCGGTGGGGTGAGTGGCGGCGGAGCTGAGAGCTCCGGGAACAGAGGCTGGTGGAGAATCCTTCTTGTTTCATTGAAAATGGGGAATTGAGTTGTTGTGTTGGTAGCTCTGAAAGTGGGAAGTAGAGAAAATGATGATAGAATGAAAAAGAAGGTGAAATGATGATGGTGAGGTTTCATAGTGAATTTTGTGGCCTTCTCTGCTTATTATCGCCTTTTGTTCTACACAATAATACATCTCTGGTTTTGTTTACGCAAATTACTTAGCTGGAAAGAAAAGAGAAAAGAAAGAAAGAAATAAAGAGAGAGGAAACTTCTTTGGAGTAAAAATAGTAAGTAAGGAGTGAGGAATGTGAGGTGGCAGTGGAACATGGGTGTCTACTTATGCATAAGAACATAACAACGACGATGACAGTTATGGAGTGTTATCGTACGTGTTGTTTTTGTCTAGGTGGTAAGGAGGCCAAAGCAAAGCATAAACTCTTTGAGAGATGCCGTGAAATCCTGTGTGGACACTCTCCACTTTGCCACTTTTTCTTTTTCTTCACCTAAGTATTTTCTTTTACACTTTTCAGTTAAATATATAACCATAGAAAGATAGTGTCGGAATCAGCTATAAACACAGCCAACTGGTTCAAAACTGAAGCAAAGGAGATGGCGTGTTGGTGGAAGGGAATCCTTAATCAGGACAAGAACACGTTACCTACTTAGGTAATGCTATGCCAAAACAAAATAAAATCTTACCATATGCCGTTATACTTTCCTACCTTCCTACACCCAACTACGTAATTTCGAACCTCAGTAACAGAATTACATGTCGTTCACCTTCTTTTTTTTCTTGGGAAAGCAAGCATGCTTAAAAATACTGGTTTTTTTTTATCTTTTTTATGTTAAATAAGTGAGACTAATTTTTATTTTATATTGAAAAAGATAAATAGATAATAAACATAATAATTTATAATGCATAGGAAAGAATGCGTATGTATTAAATGGTATTAACTTCAACAACCACAATAACATTATAATCAAATTATTCAAATTTTAGTATATTTTAAAAGATGTACACTATATTTATGTTGATATATGTAATAAGGCATCAGATAATTTTAAATCAATATAAAATTGGGTACATAAGATTTATGTAGAAAAGAATTAATGTTTCACCTTATGATAATTTTGAAAAATAATAAATGATGTAAAATCTTTTATTGAATTTGAATTATTGCATTTTATTAATATAATTTTATACATTTTGCAGGAAAATTATAAAACAATGACATAATTTTTTTGGAAATTAAATATTCAAAATTGATCACAAATTAAATAAGCAAATGATTTAATGATACAAATTTCATTACTCCATAATGAACAGTGACCCTTTTGCTGACGAAATAAATATTATTAACGAGAATCAGTGATAGATTTGGTGATAGGTTTAATGACTGATTTTTTTAGTCACTAATTTTATTATATTTTAAATTTATTTTTCCAAAAATAATGTACTTGATAAATTATGTTTTTAATTTCTTTTTTTAAATATAAAACCATAGAAGATTTTAGTTTATGCCATAATATTTTTTAAGAAAAAAAAGAATAAATTTTCAATATTCATACTTCATTGTATTTAATATTTCCACGAAAGTTGAAGTTAAAAAATCATAGTATTGTATTTGTAAGAAGACCGTAGTTAAAAAAGAAACAAAAAATAAAGTTGTCACTAATTCTTATTAAGAAAATATTAAAAAGAATCATTTAGTAAAAATTGGCAAATAAAATTACATTTTTGAGTTCGGATGAACATGTTAATTTTATGACTTGGGGTCATGTATTTATGTCCGACATGTATTCATGTCTAATATTTTATCGATACATATACATGAATCATCTAATCTATAAATCAATAGTATTTTCATATGATGATAATAATTTATATCTTTTTACTTTGACAATATTTAATATATGTGATGTAACATGGAATAATTATATAAAACTATATAATACCGAATAATAAGCATTATAATATGGCAGAATAGTTTAGGGATGTAAGTAGAGTTATAAATTTACAATTTTCCAAAAATAATTATAAATTTAAACTTTACATACATAAGAGTCTTTCAAAATAGAAAAGTGCAGATAATAGAAATCCTAATAACTAGGAGTCGCGTCATCACCCTTCAATGCTTGCTCTAGAGGTACCTCATCTATCTCTGCTCACATCCAAGTGAATGATCATTGCAAAAGGAAGAACACAAACATACAAAGCATAGACAAACAACAAGGGTAAGCTAGGTTGAAAAGCATATATGATATCTAAAGACAATTGAAATGTAAGATTCACATTCACACAATTAAACCAAGCAACACAAACTATCATGTTATAACTCAAACTAGACTCGTCCGAATTTAGAATGAATATCAAACTATGACGGGTTGTGCACTTGTGGTGGCCTCTACTGCTTTGCAAAGCCATTGCCAATGGGTTTCACCCTACCACACACAAATGTTAGTCCGTTACCGCGCAATAGGCCTTCAAGAAGCGCCTACACTAGGACCTCCTATTACTCTCACCACATGCATCAATCTTCTCTATATGAGAATGAAAGATCATTAGAGTGTTAGGATGACTCCCCAAACTGAGTCCCTATATTCATTTTAAACACTACATTAATCTCACCAAGAGATCTTACTTTGAATCTTAATCATAGACATCCTCTGGTTATTTACAACATACCATTCAAAATCATACAAGGTCATATATAAATCATACATCAACCATCACGTAATAAAGAAGAAGAAAATAGTAGACCATAGCGAAAGAATTCGCTTAGCGCACCTGCTCGCTATGCGAGACCAAGTAGCATTCGCATAGCAAATCTGGTTCGCATAGCGAGTCCTCAAACAGAGACCATCCACTCCAACACATTCGCATAGCGAGTCATCTCGCCTTGCGAATTAACTCAGAGGCATCAGGTTATTCACTCCCGCAGAACGCCTTTCATGCGCTATTCTAATTAATTGGATTATTTCCCAGACCCCTACCAGTGGAATAGCGACCCAATTCGCAACGCGACTCACTAAACATAGGGGAACCCTCTGCAGCAATTCGCATAGCGCATGGATTCGCTATGTGAATCGCCCCAGACATAAAACACCTATTTGGGGTAGCTCACTGTGTGAATGGATTCGCACAACGAGTCTGCATAATCTGCAACGCCCAGAATCTGCATAATTTGCAACACCCAGAATCTGCATAATTATGCAACTCTAACACTCCCTACCAATTCTAACCCTTTTGGTGAATTTCTAACACTCCTAAATCGAATTGTAAACTGAATTAAACTTGCCTAAGTGATTATAATCCCTTCTAACATCATTATAAATTGTTTATGCATGGAATTCTATACTCAAAAGCTGAAAATCTCATAACCTAGAGCTCTAAATTCAATTCTACAACTTTGAGTTTGTTTTTGACCATTTTAAGAATCCCAATAGGTCCCAATTGACTTACCTAGGCCACCCAAACCAACCAGAACCACATGTAGTGCCTAACTCTCAATATGACTACCTTAGTTACTCTCAAAGAACCTAAAACTCCAAAAATTTACTCAACTATTTCCTATTAAACTGTTCAACAGAAATCATTTCATCCAATCACTCAATATCATCACTGCAATGTATCTATATCAGTTCATAGACATCCAATTAACAGTTTACAACAAAGCCAACCAGCAATACACGTTCTAATAGGCAAAATCATCACATTTCAGCTTAATTATCGTCAAAGCTAACATACAACCAACACATACATTCTTTTATAATTTCCACTAAAACTAACTTATACATGCAAGAATTTCATAGAACAGAAATGAAATCTCAGCTTCCCTTACCTCTACACAGTTGCACAGTGAAACAGAACCCTGCCTGCTGTCTTACACCACAAGGAAATGCTAGAATCACCTATAGACTATCAATTGGTGGTATGAGACTGAATTAGAAACCTAGACGGAGCTGGAAATTGAAGAGAAGAAGTGCTAGTCACATGCAATCAGATTGTGATGCATGCTCCCACCCCCAAGATGAACGAAAGAAAGGAGAAACCACTCACCGGTCAAATTGAGGAAATTGATCGGTTGAAAATAAAGCCCTCTACGTTGTGATTGTTAAGGCACCACCTAATCAGGAATCCAATGATTCAGTGTAAAGAAACAGAGGATAGAATGTAGAGAAGAAGGAGAAGCTTGAGTAGATGAAACTGTTGTTCAGATAATGGGCTGAAGCTTGAACATAGTGTTTTTTTTAAACTCATTTTATTAATAAAACTTGGCCCTATTATCTGGCGACACGCATTCACTTCCAAGTCTACTCTTTTTTAGTCTTTACATTCTCCCCAACAACAAAATTTTCGTCCCCGAAAATTAGGACTTACCAGAGAATAGGTGAGGGTAGGACTCTTTCATCTCTCCCTCTGACTCCTAGGTGGAATCACATGTTCTACTGTCCCAGATGACCTTGACAAGTCTGATGGTTTTATCTCTGAGTTGCTTGTTCTGGCTCTCCTTTATCTTGATTGACTGCATTTCTATAGAAAGGTCCTCCTTGACTTGCACATTTTCAACTTTTAGCACATGAGAAGGGTCAGGGACATATTTTTTGAGCTGGGAAACGTGGAATAGTGGGTGGAGATTAGCCAGTTGAGGCGGCATGGCTATCTCATAAGCAACTGGTTCGATACGTCTCAGGATTTGGTAAGGTCCAAGATATATGAGAGACAGCTTCCTAGCACGGATGGCCCTTCCTACACCAGTAGTAGGGGTCACTCGGAGGAAAACATGATCTCCTGCTGTAAACTCTAGTGGTCGGCGTCTCCGGTCAATATATGATTTTTGCCTACTCTGAGAAGCCTGCATCCTCTCTTGAATCAATTTCACCTTCTTAGTGGTCTACTGCACTATCTTTGGCCCAGTCAACACAGACTTTCCATCCTGAAACCAGCACAAGGGTGTTCTGCAGCGCCTCCCATACAGAGCCTCGAACGGTGCCATTCCAATACTGGTCTGAAAACTGTTGTTATAGGTGAACTCCACCAATGACAACACTTCATCATAGACTCTCAAGTGGTCCAAGACACACGTCCTCAACAAGTCCTCAAGTGACTGTATTGTCCTCTCTGACTGGCCATCGGTTTGGGATGATACGCTGAGCTCATCTGAATTCTACTACCCATCTCACTCTGTAGAGCCTGCCAAAAGCAAGATGTGAAACGCGGATCTCTATCAGATATAATGCTGAAAGGCACTCCATGCAGTCTCACCACCTCTCTGATATACAATTGGACTAACTTCACCATAGGCATCTTCAAACCAATAGCCAAGAAATGGGCACTCTTGGTCAACCTGTCTATAATTACCCAGATTGCATCAAGACCCCTCACTGTCCATGGTAAATAGGTAACAAAATCCATAGTTATGTTATCCCATTTCCACACAGGAATCTCTAACTGTTGCAACATACCACTGGGTCTCTGATGCTCCGCCTTAACCTTCTGAAAGGTTAAACAAGAAGCTATGAATCTTGCCACATATCCTTTCATTCCAGACCACCAGAAATGTTCCTTGAGGTCTTGATACATTTTAGTCATGCAGGGATGCATGCTAAAACAACTTTGGTGGCCCTCCTCAAGAATCAACCTCCTCAGCTCTAGAATACTGGGCACACAGACTCTTCCTCTGAAACGCAGAATACCATCATTCCCTACACTAAAATCTCTACCCTGCTTTGTACCAATCAATTCTGCAGATTTCTGGAGCTCATCATCCTTCAGCTCCTCCTCTCTAGTACGATCCAACAACTTGTTAGACACAACCAAATTGTTGCATCTGATGTTATCCTCTTTAAGTTCCACCTGGAGCTTAAGATCTCTGAAACTCTCAACTAGCTCCAATTCTTTTACCATCAAAGCTTAGACATGTACTGATTTTCTGCTCAACGCGTTAGCTACAACATTAGCCTTTCCTAGATGGTAAAGAAGATCAAAGTCGTAATCCTTGAGAAACTTCATCCACCTCCTCTTACTCATATTTAGTTCCTTTTGGTCAAAGAGATATTACAAGCTCTTGTGATCACTAAACACCTGAAACTGAGCTCCATATAGATAATGCCTCCAAATCTTGAGAGCAAAAACCACTGCAGCTAACTCCAAGTCATGAGTAGGATAATTTTTCTCATGAACTTTGAGTTGTCTTGAGGCATATGCGACTACTCTCCTTTCTTGCATTAGAACACACCACAATCCCTGGTAGGAAGCATCACAGAAAACCTCAAAAGCTTTACCTGTGTCAGGAATGGCCAATACAGGGGCACTAGTCAATCTCTTCTTCAGTTCTTGAAAACTAGCCTCACAACGATCTGTCCAAGCAAACAGATGATCTTTCCTAGTCAGCTGAGTTAAAAGAGCCACAATCTTAGAGAAATCTTCAATAAAACGACGATAGTAGACCGTTAGCCCGACAAAGCTTCTAATCTCAGTAGTTGACCTCGGTCTTTCCCATTGCAGCACGGCCTAGACTTTGGCTGGATCCACAGGAATCCCACCAGTCGATATAACATGACCAAGAAACTGCATTTCCTCCATCCAAAACTCACACTTAGACAGCTTGACATACAACTTTCTTTCTCTCAACACCCCAAGCATTGTCCTGAGGTAATCTGCATGTTCTTCTTTACTCTTAGAGTAAATTAGTATATCATCTATAAAAACGACAACAAATTTATCTAAGAAAGGTCGAAATATGATTGAATAAACTTATTTAAAAGAAACAAATTTAGAAAAAAAAAACTGTTTTCATTTAACTTGGAGTTATTTTAAAATATATGGTTAAAAAATAACTATTTTATAGTAAAAAAAAATACATACTAATAAACTTATGTAAAATCACTTAAAACTAAATATATTTATGTTTTGTTGAGACATAAACAAGAAGACCCCTAACATGCATTCTCTTTATATATCTATATCTATATATATATCTATCTATATATATATATATATATATATTATATTATATGACTAGAATCCAAAAATACCTTCAAGTACTTAAAAAATATACTAAAATAAGATGACTTAATAGAATAAGATGACTTAAACAGCTTGATTAATTATTTTAACTGCTATTGTTTGTTGGAAAGAAACAATTCTTAAGAATATTTTACTAAGAATATAGTCTTTAGTGACAGATTTTTCCGGCCAATTTGGACTTTCTTACAAATTAAGCTTCGTCCCAACCTGCTTCCACATGTGCTTATTCAGACTGTATTAAGATTCATTATGCAATAACTCTTGTGCTTAATCATATATAAATTGAAAAGAAAAAAAAAAAACACTTATACTAAGGAATGTAATTAACAATCATATAATTGAATCTGAATTCCAGCTCCTAAAAAAAAAAAAAAAGAAAGATCTCAGCAATTAAAAACATTCAGTAGTTAACGTTAAGGGTGTATAATAATATATACACTCCTTTCTCTCCGATCCCGATTAACATTTCTGACAGTTTTTTTTTTTTTACATTGAACTGCTTTCTGAAAAGAAAAAAAAACTATTTTGAAAATCGAACCCAACCGTTGAACAAATCAACTGGTGAATCCATTATACTTAATTAGTTTAAAGAAATTACAAGGACTTTGTGGAAGAACCATTCTAAATCTGTTTAAGTAAAAATATTTAATAATGTGTAGTTTTATTTTTCTCGTAAAAAATAAAAAGATACTAAAATATTTGTTATTTTTTATTCTACATATAAACATATTATTAGTAAAAACTTTTGATATATTATTGAATTTTTGATTTAAGTATCGCACATGTTTTATCTTGAGTTTTATGTATTTTAAATGCTAAAAAATATATATTTATATTATTTAATTATTATAATAATGTTTTTAATATTAGTTCATCCCCGATTCTCCATAACGGTTAAATTGAATCCTTTGAGTTGGTCCTCCTACCCAAATCCCACCGGTGATTGGAAAGTTCTTTTATCTAGATCGCCAATTCTAAAAAAATAAACATATGAAATTAAGTAAAGCTGAAAAGCACGTTTGAAAATTGTTAATTAATGTTGTCCAAAGGTTACCTTGGATTAAAAGTCACTATTTCTATTTTAACTTTCCCTTCCCACTTATTTTTTCCCCTATGTCTCGTCATTAAATCCCTCTTTTATCTTATCATTTCTTTTATTATTTTAATTTCTACACATGTAGATTCTTTTATCTCATCATTTAAATCGAAACAGATAAAAAAATTCTGTTTTTATTTGTTTGGATTAGGTGTTGCTTTCATCGGTTCATTCTTTTATAATTTTATGTTTTAATTCGTAAAATTTGGTTACTTGAATTTATGGAGAAATAATAAATATGCTACTTTTTATCCCAAATATAATTATACATTTTGCAATCGAACTAAACAATGTACATAATTCCATAATAAATATAAAATAATGTCTACATATCACTTTGGTCCAGTTTTGTTGCACATGAAATAGACATAATCTTGGACTGTTATATCCAAAATATGAACAGTAACCAGTGGTAAGGATTCAACTTGGTATTCCAAACCCAATAAGAAACTCTATTTCTGTGAATTAAATGCAAGGTGGGATTATCTTTCTCATAATTTTTTTTTTTTCCAAGAAAAAATTTGTATGGACTTTGCAGTTAATAAGAGTGGTTCACAATATCAAAAATCCATTATTTGGACCCACGGCCTTATTACAGAATTTTCACGTAAAAATAAAAAAAATCGGAAGCCACTCTATCAGAGCCAGGTTTCGATCCTGGGACCTGTGGGTTATGGGCCCACCACGCTTCCATAGTAGTATAATATACCTTTTTGTAAAAGATAGTAGGTTGATGAGGATAGAGAATGAAAAGAGAGAAACAATGTAGAAGAAAGAAGATATGAGGCGTTGAGACAAAGGGTTGTGGGGTGCAGTGCATAGCTGAGAGAAGAGAGACAGAAGATAAAAAAGCAGGAAAAAGAAGTAACAGTTAATAGTGTGCACTCATAATACTAATATGTGGTGATCAAAAGTTTGATGCTTTACTTAACTGGACAACGTCTCTTCCTCTTCAATAATACCATTCCAGCTTTTGATTCCTCTCTTTTATTTACTTTTCAGCATTATTTTTTGTGCTCGACTTTGGGGAAAATATTCCTCACAATCTATTTTTATGTCCCTATATAAAATTTCGACATCCTACCCAAGTTGTGATTCAGCTTGTTTATAGGGTTCATCATTGAAACAACTATACAATAATGTTTTGTAACATCATTGCTCTGTTATTTATAAATTGGCATCATTACCTCCTTGAACCTTCAGATTTGCATGTGGGCATGCCTTGGAGGTCTTTCTCCTTCACTTCTTTTCTTACAGACAGGAACGTTGTTCTCTCAAATGACAAATGTTTTTTTCTCTCCACTCCACGTGGCTTGTTACCAACAAGCTACTCTCCAATCATGCAGTGTCAAAATGCTATGTGACTCTTGTCACCTTGTTCGTTGCTGCTGTTCTCACGTTTTCTTAATATTATATCAACCACGATACATAATTCGAATATGACTGATGGAAACTTGAGGTTTCTAAATAATTATAAAGATATGTTCAGAGATGTAATGTAAACCATGTTTTTTTCTGTTTCAAATTCTCAATCACGTTTGCAAAAGACTGTATATTTCTATAGATCTAATCTAAGTTCTTTTTAATAGTATATTCATTATTTAACTTTATTTTCTATTTATTTAATATTATGTCGAGTATTTCCGGGTATAGCCATGATTGAAGGCCGGACTCAATAGTTCACAGAAAAAATAGTTTAAATACATCCACATCTTTCTTTTTTAAATTTGTTCATAAATTAATTTTCTATTGAAAGTCACACGTCTTGATTGGATACAAATTTCATTTTACAAGTTTAAAATTCATTTTTTAATATTTTCACTTAGATAAACTTTTTAATGCTTTTTTTACAAAAAAATTATAAAAAAATATTTTAATTCATTAATATTTTGTTTTTATATTGCCTTCATCAATCCTTATCCCCAAACTTTATCATGATCTTGGATGAATATGTTGATGGACAAAACTAATTTTTGTCCCACCATTCCTAGTCCCCAACCTCCCCAATTCTCTCCTGCCCTTGAATACTCTAAACACACAAAAACAAACAACAACAAAAATAGTTGTATAGCTATTTGTCCATTCACAACATTTTCCTTCCTTTCAGGGTTTCAAGAAATTTCTATTATTTGATTTTTTTTACAAAAAAATAAAAATAAAAATCCGACATATATAAAAAAGAAAAACAAAGAAACAAATCCCAGACTTTTAGAACATGAACTGCGTTACTATTTTAACTAAGGAAGTATTAGGTACATAAATAGAATGAGAAAAACGAGTCCGTCTTATTCTTTTGTTTTACTCTTATTTCACATTTTTTTATTTTAAAATGTACTAAGTATAAAATAAAGTAATACATTTTTTCTAATTTGATTTTCCAAATGCTGCCGAGGTTAAGTGATAGCATGGGCTTCCACTTTATGGCCCTTCCAATGGGCCACAGAGATGGGCTCGACAAGCACCACAGATTGAACATGTGTGCTTGGATGGGCCCATCTATTTTCTACCACGCTCATTATTTAATAGCTATTATCGTGGGCTAACTGATGAACACGAGGGCATAGGAAACCGTCACAACCATATTCAAAGCTTTTACTCCTTGCAAATTGTAAGGGAATTTCTTTGTAAAAAAGTCATACTTTTTCTTTGGCAGGGACATCGATTAGGTTTTTCTGGAAAAGATAAATTTGTACAACATAATTATGGAGCTACCTAAGGACCCAGCCCTCTCCCTTGTTCAATAAAGGTACCTTTGACCTAATTTTTTCCCAGTTTAATGGAAAATCAGGGACAAAAAATAATATTGAATTTTAAAACTCTACTCATGTTAAAAAAATTTACCATTACCTAATTAAATTTTACTTATATATTATTATTGTTATCGAAATGGGATATATACAGTGATTCTAACTAACAAATGCAGAGATTATAAGAGGCAGATTCTATATTAAATTTTGCTTATATATTATTATTGTTATCGAAATGCGATATATACAGTGATTCTAACTAACAAATGCAAAGATTTTAAGAGGCAGATTCTATATTTGAATTTTTGTGACTTTGAACTCCATGAACATAGGTGGACGTATAGATTCTTAAATCACTTAGTATCACAAGGTCAAGACCCTGAGTAATTTTATAATGTAATATTTATTTATGTGACTGAATTATGAGTTTTTGACTTATTTAAGCCTTTTCTATAAAATTAGTGTTGGCTCTCTTTAGCAAAAACATTCAATTGTAAAACATTTCAAACACAAGTAATTTCTCATTTGTGAGATATGTTTGTTTAAATTCTTTATCATTATTTGTTTTAAGATTTATTTTAGTGGGATATGTTTGCTTGAACTAAAAGGAAAAAAATAAATTATATAATAATAAAAAGCCAAGAAGATGATTCTCATATTTAATTTGAAAAAGAACATTGCATCACTTTCAAGAAAAATGGAAAGTTATTCCATTATATCAATGTGACGATTTAGAAAATCGTATTTTAGAAGTGACAGTGAGTTAAAAATAATGAGACTATGTTATTTTAATAATAAAAGATTTTAATATAAAAGGAATTGTGATAAAAATGTTTTATTATTTTAAAACACACAATTTCTCTATAAACTACTTTTCTAAAGTTCTTTGTCTTCTCTCTAAGGATTCTTACGTCTTATTCATCTATTTGAAGATTGAAGACCGTTCGTGAGATTTTCAAGTGTACCTCATCAGTTTCTCAAAAAAGTTAATTTTTTGCTCTTTTTCTCTGGTGTCACTTTTTTGATGCATGTAGGATTTTTCTTTGTCACATGTTTGATTTGAGCTTTTTCTTAGGTTTTCTACTGTCAGTGGTTCTAATAATATATCCTAATCATGTTTTTGTGGTCTGTAGGTGTTGTTTGGTCTCCTTGAACTGAGGAAACAGAGTCGAGTTCTCTAGAGCTAGTTGGAGTTCTAAAAGGTAAGGGAAACTAAAGTTATTTTATAATTCAATTGTTGAGTATGAATTAATATTTAGTATATAGGAAATTGATGCATGTTGTTGATTTGTTTAAAATTATGATTATATGGTTGAATGATGTTGGGTATGTTTGAAATTAATTAGTTGTCAAGAACTATGTTTTTGTGATGTTGTACTGATTATTGGAATTAACTTAAATGGTTAAGGGATCATGATAAATGATTTGGTATTTGAAATAAAGGTCTTAATAGGCAAAATTGTAAGAAAATGATTAGAGTGGGGTAATAGGATATTTCAAGTCTGTTTTCATAATAATTAAAACTTGTTGGAGCTTAGAGATAGATAAATTTGGGTTACAAACTGATCTTAGTTGGTAGAGTGAGGTTTAGAAGATTTTATACTCAATTTTAGAGGTTTTAATAGGTGAAAGTTTAAAGGAAGTAAGTCTGATATGTAAAACAGAACTTTTAGGTTCATTCTTAGATGATTTAAAACGTGTTTGAGCTTTAAGAATGGTAGGAAAAGTTTTGTAAGACTCTTTAGAAGTTGATATGTTGAATTTGGCTTGAATTGGAACTAGTTTTATGGTTTTTGATGGGTGAGATTTTGAATTAGAAGGTCTAGGGTTAAAAGGATTATTTGGGGTCTGTCATAGAGTCATTTACGACTTTGTTTATATCTTTGGTTGATTAAATTTGGTGTTAGAAAGAGTAGAAATGAATTTGGATAATTTAAAGAAGTTGATTTGGTTTTAAGTGGTCATTTTGAGTTAGAGTGGTGTTTTCTAAGGATTCTCAGTGTCAAGAAGGTCATAGAGATTGAAGTGGTATAGGAAGTGCCTAAGGTCATAAAAATAGAATTTCAAGTTTTAGTATAACATTTAACGTCACGTTTCATCCATTAAACATGAAAAAGTAGTTCAAAACATATATTTCACTCATTAATTATGATGTTTTTTTGAGCTTGTGTCTATTTCTTTACTTATTTATTTATACTTTTCATAAAATCGTACTTAAGAAGGAAAACCTTTTCTATCAAATAATTTCATTTTCTCCTTGTTTTTTTTTTTTCATCCCTTCATCATTCATTTATAAAACGTAAGTTTTTAAACTAAAATAGAAATGAAAGTTGGCGAGGTAGTTTTTAAGTTTTTGTTTTCTATTTCAACTTAAAAACGACTTTCAAAGATAAAGGATTCAACATAGAAAGAAAAAACCCATGTTGGATGAGAATGATTTTACATGTTTATTTATGGAATATTAAAATACATATTTATGGACTTTTACTATGACACACATTTATAGGTAAATATCTATATAAATAGAACGACATTCCAGAAACCGGTCACGTGCTCTAATACAGTTGATATCGAAAAGTTCCAAAGAAGAAGATAAAATCACATTACTGCTCTCATTTATAACATTTGACATAAAGATAAAATTGTTGACCGAATTAAAATGGCTTTTCAGGGAGTGTCACATTGAATTTTGAACATGTTACACATGTGGACCATTTGACCTCAGTGCCATGAAATGAAAGCTATCTTTTAGTTAGACGTAACCATCGAATTCGAGGGATTGGAAGTTCCAAAGAAAACTATCAAATCTTGTAGTTTTGGTCAAAACATTTAGGTAAGTAAATCATCAAAGAACGTAACTTTACTTTTTTTGTGTAACCCTAAAGTGCAATCAACAATAAATGGAGACGTACTAGTTAACGTAAGGTTACATTCATGAATGACTTTTAAAAAATATACGGACATGAAGCTCTTTGTAAGCTCTAACAATAAACTCTCACACAAGCTTTTTCTTTTGGTATTTCGACATTGTATGGCTAATAAAACTTGATAAAGTACATAGTAACTTGAAAATGGTATCCATGACTCCTTTAAATGGTTATGTTGAAGATTCGAAAATGACTTGTTTTTATTAATGCGTTAAGGTTATATTAGACTAACTTTTACATCAATCAACTCCTAAATTTCTTCTTCGTTGATAAAGGGTGCGTCTTCACATCTTTTAGATTCATGATGGAGACAAGTTATTCTAGTACCATACTTCTTTAATTATTGGACTAATTTATTGAGTTGGAAAAATAATGTATCTGCAACTAATCATCACACTTAAATGTTCCAGTCACCTTCTATGTAATTCATGTGTTGTAATCATTACTACATTCTAAATAATAAATAATATATGTTTACATTTGAGACAGAAAGTTATTAATGGAGTTAAAATCCATTGGTGTTAAGAAAATAATTCCATGTAGTTTTCGTGTTAATATGAGGCTAATTTTATTGAGTTTCTAAAAAATATGAAATATATTCATACAATATTTAATAAAAATTTAAAATTATATTAAATGTTTCAACACAAATATATGCATTTTTGAAATATGAAAAATAATATTGGTAATATAATTGGATTTTGAATGATTTTTCTTCAAAATCAAATCCTTTTCACCTTGATATATTTTTCAATCACAACAACTCATTTTATACTGTTGTTTATTTAAAGAGATACGCTTATTTGTCAGAAAAAAAAAATTATTTAATCACCAAGACTCATTAATAGTATTAAAGTCAATAATTAATGTTGATAACATATTTATATAAGTTCAATCCGGTTCTTATATTAAAAGTATTCCTAATATAGAATTTAGGTAGGTATGTTTTATTGGTAAACACCTATACGAAATAGATACTTATGATTGTGAATATTTTCGTTCGAGAATGACTGTATCAAGGTAAATTTGACTCATTTTTGAAAAAGAGATGATTAAAAACTAAGTGAGTTTAA
The DNA here is from genome assembly GCA_027742785.1 of Vigna reflexopilosa. Taxonomy (NCBI): domain Eukaryota; kingdom Viridiplantae; phylum Streptophyta; class Magnoliopsida; order Fabales; family Fabaceae; genus Vigna; species Vigna reflexopilosa. The sequence goes on along the minus strand of CM050911.1, from coordinate 55,926,753 downwards.
GTCAAATAAAAAAGTTAAATATTATATAAAATAAAATATCTATAAATTTATTATCTTAAGATTTTAGATCCAAAATGATATTAATCTTTATATAAGTTGAACCTAAGTATTTTTACCTTTGTTTTATTTTACAAATAATATGTATACTTAAATTTATTAAAGATTTGATGAAATATAATAATAAATTTAATAAAACAATAGTTAATGTGTTTCAGACTATGAAAATAATAAATAAAAATTAAAACTTCAAAACTTAAAAACTAAATAAGGAATGGGGATAATAAATGGTAGTGATAAACAGAACTCATTAATAAGGAATGTCATTCTTATTATTTTCTTTTTCGACAATAGAAAACGACTTTGGACAGAATGTGTTGTTTGTATTCGCTGTCAATAAAAGTAAAAATGAGGAAGTGAACCAGTTTCTTTAGTTCAATTGCCTTTTCAATTTATGTCCTAAATCTATATTTAAATTGGAACATACATTTATAAGCAATTGTTTTATTCATAAGGAAACCTAAAAATATTCTCAAAAGCTAAACAATTATTTGATTTCATTTCAATTTAAATACAAAACTGATGAAGATGTACAGGTTATATTTTTTATATGCTTAGTATAGAAAGTTAGATTGTTGAAGCTGTTTATTATACTGAATTTTAATATCCAACATACTTATGACACTTTTATTGATTTAATTAAAAATATGTGAATTGGTAGTTAAAAAAAATAAAAATAAAAATTGTTATTTGATTTAAGTTTAAATAAAAAAGAAAACTTTATTTTCACATAATGAAGAAAGGGTGGGTGAAGTGAATTAAAAGAGATTCAATGTATTGAATAGTTTTGGGTAGTGATGTTCATAGTTAAGTAATTAATCTGTTGTTTAGCGAAGATCGAGTTTCCATTATCATGATGAGTTCATGTTGGTAGCAACCTTAGAAAATCATATAAAAAAGTTTTTATTCTATCAACTTCCACGTGCCTTGTGATCATTACTGAAATGGTCCTCTGTATTTATACTTTGGTTTTTGGGATCTCTTCTTTTAATATTCAAGTTACTCTTTCAGAGTCCTTAATATGTATACCAAAAACTATAGTTAATTAAGGCAGCCCTTGATTTGAGGACGCCCATTGGAATAGTTGAAGCCTATCGTATTCAGAGATTAATCTCTTCAATTATACATCGATTCAATATCTAAGAAAATAATTTAAGAAAAATTACGATAAAGAAGAAAGAAATAATTAGAGAGAAAGATTTTGGACTAGATTCCACAATTTACATATCCTTGTTTAACTGAATCGATAAGATATAATTTCTTTAACATAATTTGATGTTTTACTATATGAATTTTGCGTACAAAAGTTTCTCAAATGTTCTAATTTGTTACAATTTTGTAACTGTACTGTTTCTTGATTAGTAAGCACTTTGAAAAATCATTTATTCTTTCATAAAAATAATTATAATCAATGCATGTTTTTCATTTAAGCATCTTTTTTTAACTTGCTTCTATAATAATTTCTTCATTTCATTTCATTTTACAATGTTTTAAAGGATTATCATTTAATTTTTTTGATATGATAATTACAATTTACTTTTAAACAGGAAGATCCAAATTTGTATATTTAATAGGAATGGTTTAAAAAAAATAAAAATTTTAACTATTTAGTAATTTATTTTATGAATTTTATTTCTCTGTTTTTTCTTTATTTATGTTTCGTTACCTTATTTTTAAAATATTAGTTTTTTAAAATTAGAAACTAATTTAAAATCAATAATAGTAATAAGTCAAATTATTGACTAATGTTACTCCAACTTAATTTACAAATTAATTATAATTTTTAATTAATAATAAAGATTATTTTATATACTAATAATTTTGTAGTTTATAAAATGGTGTTATGTTAGTCAATACATGATTAATCATTTTGGTCTCTAAATTTAATTGTTACTTAATAATTTGATTGTAGTGTCAAATTATACAAAAGATTAGTATAGATGTTAATAGAATATCAATGTTAATAGTTTTGTTATAAAAAAATTATTCTCAACAGAGAATATCTAATTCATATAGATGTAATTAATTTTACAATAATTTTTTAGGATAATTTTATATAAGAGAATGTGCATGTCATACTTGCCAAATAATTTTTACCAAAAATGTCTACAAGTATTTCTTGCAATAAATATTTTAGACAAAAAATCATACATATTATGTAGAAAAATAAATTGATAGAAAAAAATGTAAATGCATATTTTGCAATAATTGTTGTAGCAAAAATCTACGAGTATTAATATTAATTTTCTACGAATAATTTAATGTCAAAAAATTTGATAGATATTTTAAGCAAAAATTAAACTTTAAAAAAAATATGAAATAAAAAATCTTTCACAATAAAAATTATAAGTATTTTCTATAAATCATTTTCTTATTCTTATTATGAGTTATTGATGTTAAAATAAATATCTTTTAGTAAGTGAACAAAATTTTGTGGAGATTTGCATGTAGGACCTTTTTGCTTCGCATATTTAGTCTGTTTTTGTTTATATCTATTTACTTGGTAAAGGATGAAAATGCAACTTAGTGTTATATTTTGTATCAACTAATTTGGGAAGATTTGCAAGAAAAAATTGAATGGCTGTGGGAGAGAGTGATATGCCTCAAAGTAAAGAGATTTGAGTGAAAAGTTAACTCACTCCCCACATCATTACCATTTTGTTCTTGTGTTTTTTCAGTTTTGCAATATTATGATTCATTTATGTTAAAAATGTATGTTTTTCATTTAATAAATATGATAATATGTTTAGGTTTGATTATATCATATTTAAATTTAATTTAAGATTAGGTTTGTGAATTAAGAAATAAATTACATGTCTAATTTTTATAAAAATGATAAAGTAAGACGAACTGTATAGGTCAACCCATAAACCTATACAAAAAATACAAGACAGGTTAAGATTTCAAATCTATCAGATCGTATAGGTCCAACTTGTATAAGTTTATAACTCGTGCAGGACTTGGTGGGACGGGAAAACTTGTGACTTGAATAAGAAAATTTTTTTTCGAAAACTTCTATATAGATGTTTCAAATTCTTGTATGAATAGAAAATACAAGTATTACGTGTCTTTGAATATTCTAAAATCTCAATAATTAATCATTCATATCAAATCACACATTTTAATATGATGAAAATGCTGAATTACCAATATATCATATAGTTTCCTAAAGTTTTTGCTTAATTTTTATAAACATGTTAAAGTTTCTTAATTTGTAAAATATTAAAAGCTTTATCAAAACAAAAACAAAACAAGCCGATTAGTGGACTCGAGGCAAGTCCTATAGGAGAGACATACTGTATTTTTAAAATATGACGGGCTAACCTGATTCACATTTTGTGGACTAACTGAAAGACAAACCTAAAGTAACAAAAATGACCATATTGTCAGTTCTAGTTTTGTATAGATGAAATAACGGTTTTAAATTTGTATGCTATTATAGTAAAAATATTATATTTTTTTATAAAATTTATAATTAATTATATTGTAATTTTAATTTTTTTTATGCCATAGAAAAATTATATTTATTATAAAAAACTATAATTATTTAAATTGTAATTGATTAGTGCTTTACTTTAATTGTATATTAGTCAATTTTTAATTAATTAAAAATTACATTATATTTCGGTTAAATTAGTTAATATCTTATGTAAGTTATTACTTAATTTTATTTAAATTAATCTTCAAAATGTTATTCCATCTTAATTTTTGAAAACCATATTTTAATTTAATATATTTTTATCAATATTATTTTTTTTCGTTTAAATAATCACTCACATATCATTATAATATAATTTACACTATTTATAATTTAAGTTAAATTATTAGAGAAATGGTAATTTTATCTTTTTATCAATTAAATAATTATTTTCAATCTATAGTATCCATCACATCATTCACTAATTTTCATAAATCTTTCTCTCATTTTTATTCAATTTTATTATCTTTCCCTTAATCCAACCAATTCAACTTTCACATTTCTTTCATTTCAAATTCCAACAAGCTGGATAAGTTTGAACCCTACATCATCAATATTGAAATAAATTGAAAAACTATTTGTAATAATGCCAATAAAAGAATAATCTTTGTATTAAAGATATTATTAATATAGAAATGAATGAGTTTAAATAAAAATCATCTCTCGTAATTTAAACTCAATTGTAGAAACAAAATTCTTTATTGTAAAAAATTTCAGTTCAAATTCGTGTAATAAAAACATTATAATAATATGCAATAAAGAAATACACTTTCGGTTTTTTAAAAAATGCAATAATTTTCTAGATTTTTTTATTTGTTTTAATGTTTTCAGTTCTGCCCCATAATAAATACATGTAAATTAGTTTACAATGAAATAAAGAATACAAATACATCTGACAAAAGAATATTTGTATAATAGTGTCCTAAATATGGAAATAAACTTTTGATAAAGACAAAAAAAAATTGAAGGCGTTAAAAAGAAATAAAGTAGCAGTCAACCCAGCAATCTTAATATTGATAATAATGTTTGGAAGACCGTGACATTAATAAGTTATAAGTTATAATTTTATATTCATGGCGCGTTCTTGCTTCCATCATCATCTCCATCATGTTTGTGAAACATATTCCTAAATAAATGTTCATTGAACCAGATTCTCCAAACATTTTTTTTTCTAATGTAGTGGCAAAAATGAATTTGGGAGCAACTGTAAGCATTATCATGGGGATGTGTTTGAGGAAAAGATACTCTCAAACAGCTATTATATTCTATTTTCAACTCATTTATTTTGTTGACATTGCCAATGCTAGATTGAAGCATTGCATGTGATGAGGATTTGTGTACAAGGAGAGGGACTACATAAACTGCTATACCAGAATTCAGATCATTCAGACACAAAAAAGAGATACAATTAACTATTACTCTTGTCTTGCCTCCATTTAAATAATACTGTATAAAGTTTAAATATTTCTTATGTTTCCCTAACTGTAATAATTTTCATTTTTTTTTTGTTTTCTTTTGTTATTTATAATATTTGTTGTCCTTTTGGTTTAAGTCTTCGGCTTGTACGGACATTAAGAGAAAAATATTAAATTTGTAAGGATGCAAATAGATTACCAACAGTGCAAGTGTAAATTTTTTTACATAGATTAAAAGTAAAAATTACTACATTTACAAATACCTTAAAATATAACTCTCTAATTTTAAGTTCGGGAATAACGTTAAAGTATATTTTTTAATGATTTAGTTTTTTTTTACCAGATTATAAATCCAAAACATAACAATTATAATAAACAATAAATTTTGTATTTAATAAAATAATTCTTAATTCCCTTAAAAGGACAATTATAATAAATAATAAATTTTTTATTTAATAAAGTAATTCTTAATTCCCTTAAAAGAACAAATGAAAACATACTTGAATTAACAATTGAGAATAACGTAAATTAACTTATATATGATTTTGCAATTATATAACACCTTAGTTTTTTCTTCTAATGGAAATAAAGAGAAAAAAACAGTAAAAAATTGTAATTGCTTACCTATGAGAACGGTGACTTCTTTATATAAATTTTATTGATTATTTTTTTTTAAGTTTCAATATTTATGATTTTTTTTCAATAAATTAAAATATTATTTATGATCTTTATACAATAAATATTTTATGATATAAATGTCTTTAGTCATAATTTAATTAATTAAATAATTTTAATAAAGTGATTAATAAAATATAATAATTCTAACATATTTAATTATATATATATTTAACATATGTGTGATTGAATTATGTGTATAGTTAAATCGAAATTCTGATTTTATTGAAATATAGCATGATTTCTTATCCTCCATACTATCCAAAGTACGTATGTAGCAGCTTCTAGACCAATTTTTATTCCACAAAGGATTATTTACAACTTAAAAAAATTACAAAATATTTGTTATTATACTCCATTTATTTAAAACAATACGAGAACTATTTTAATTTGAAACAATATAAATAACACAATAAAATAGTTATATATAATTTTACATATGACAATTACTTGATGTCAAATTACGAAATTTGTATCTTCTTTTAAGCTATCACGGTTAAAATAAGTTGAATCATCATTTATTTTCAATGTTTTGAACTGGTTTGTAACTAAGATCTAGTTACTTAATATATATTGAGAAAGTTTATAGAAAAATGCATTTGATGCAATTATAGTTGTAATTAATCACAAATACTAACAATTTTGATGTTATATGTAAATAAAAATGTGTAAACATAAATTTGTATAAAAAATTATATTATAAACTGGAGTTTGATAAAATGATGGATTTATTATAATAATATATTTATGTTTGAATGTTTTTCGTTTCGAAGTGCGTCCGATATAATGAAATGTGTTTAAATATGAGTAACAAAAATACTCCTACCACTAGTTGATGTTGTTGTTGATTTTTCTCAATAGAAAATAAACTTTCAAAAGCAATTTATGCTAGTGTTTTCACTCTTCAAAACATTGGCAAACTCAAAATGGTGATATGTTTGATTTATTCAAATATGTAAGAAATAGTTAGTGTTACTTATTAGACAGACAAATTTATGGTATCAAGTTTATCTTAATTATTTATTTTATTTATTGTGTTAACGTTATTATTAAACTGTTATTGAGTAAATATAATTTTAAGATTGATATATATATTATTAATGTGTCCACATCTCACATCAACTAAAATAAAATAGATTCATAATATATAAAACAATGCAAACATTTATTTTTCAACTTTTATAAAATTAAATTAGAGGTGAAGTCCATGTTTAAAATAGAAAGGGATAGGAATTACAGGATTTTGAACATTTAAATAAGTTAAGTTTCATTCATAGGTACCATCGATATTTTTCATGTAAAAACTTCACAAAATAAAATATATTGGAACTTAAATCAGACAATTCTAATCTAAAAATACAAATTGTAAGTAAAAAAATTACTTTTGCGAAGGAAAAAGAGAACCAAAGGACAAACTAAATTTAGTGAAGGAAAAAGTGTGTTGGAACTACCCAAATGGGTATCCAAACATAGAACCGTTTTCTAAAAGCTTCTTCATTGTTATCAAAGTACAAGGAAGATATGGATTGGTTATTTTCTTTTCTACGATAAATAATTTATTTATTTCTAAATGACGTCTTAATATTTAATTAGAAAACATTTTTTTCTTATAAATCCTGAAAATATTGAATATAATTATTTTTCCGTAATTTTTATTGAAACCAAAAAATAAATTATAAAAGACCATCTTCTGGTTAACCAAGGTTAAAGGTCACAGTTGCTGGGTGGTTCTGGTTTGCCTCACGTCCCGAAACGAAGCCGTTTGAGTTTGGCGAAGAGAAGAGAGCAACAAAGTGGTTGCTGTCAGATGAGCGTGCATACACACTGCATGCATACACTGACACAGGAACACTGAAAACACGGAGAGAGATAGATAGAGAGAGAGAGTGTGTGTGTGTGTGTGTGGTGTGAGGGGCCATCATTTTAACAGAACCTGCTTTTACTTTATTACTTGCTTTGAAGCCAGAACTGAACTACTGATAAAGAAGCTCATTATTATTATTATTATTATTCACTTTAAAAGCCTCACTTTAAAGTCACAAATCAATTATTATTTCTTTCCAAACTTTTTTTTATTTATTTTCTGCGAAAGATGGACAACTTGGACTGTTGTATATTTCGTGAATGCTTTTGTTTTGTAGCATAAGAGGCTACGAGAAGAGAGTGGGAAAGGAGAGAAGGGTGGTGGTGGTGGGGGCAAGGGTGTTGAACCAAAAGTTTTTTATCAGAGAGAGAGAGAGAGAGAGAGAAGGAGCACTGTGATGATGGTTGGCTTTTTGTGTTTGTGTAGCTGCGGTGGCTGCCAAAGATGAGGAACAAGTTATCTTTTAGAAGGGTGGTCTTTTGGGTTTGGTTGGGTAGTTTGTGTGATATGTGGGGTTGTTCTTTCAGGATATAGTGTCACTCATGCACTGAACTTTGTGTTTCTTGTCGTGGCCACCCCATGTTAGATTCTTCTTACTTGGCAGAGCCAGACATACATGCCTTCTGATTTCAGATCTCTTTGATTACCTCTGACTCTTTGCCTCCACCACTTTCCTTTCTTGTTATCTGCTTCTACTTGTTTTACTCTGCTTCTCACTCAATCCACTTTGCTTTCTCCAATATTTATTGCGGGAAAGAGAAGAAGAACAATTCAAGCTCTGGTACGTATACTGTGTTTCTGTTGAGATTTCTTCCTGTCCCTTCATATTCTTCCCTATCCATTCTCTTTGTTCATTACACTTTGCTACATTATATAAAGCCTCTCAAGGTTTAAATATAAAAAAATTAAACTTTTGCCAATTTCTGTCCTGGGTCTGCTTGATTTTGTTTTCCTGATTTTAATTTATTGTATTTTTTGCTGTATTTTGTGTGTTTAGCTGAACATGAAAATCTGTTGCGGATTGTCTTTTTTTTAGTGAAATCAATTGATCACTATGAAGCTTGTTTTCTAATGTGTATGCAACTTTCTATATTTAAATTCTGAGAAACATGTTGTTGTCCGCCTATACATAGTCTTTCAATTAATGGCTTTTTTCCTGGACCAAGTTTGCATGTGCAATGATTATTGAAGCAGGAAACACCAGTTATTTCTTAGAAATTGGAGCCAATGTTCCACTGCTTCTGTGGTTTTTCCCTTGATTCATACATGTTTTGTGTTGTGGCAGGTGCTGAGCTTTAAAGGAGGGGCAAAGCTGCAACGTGGCTAGCAAAGGAAAAGGTGTAGCTCTTGGTGTCAAAAATAAGTTATTGGAACCAACAAAGAGAGAAGAAAATGAACCAAATATCTAGAATCAAAAACATAATTTATCACGGTTGGGTCGGTGGTGTCAGTTTTGAGCAAGTGGGGTTGTCTCTGATTTTGTCTTTGAGGAATTGTTATAATGTTTGAGATAGTCTGTTTCTGTTAGCAATGTCTCCTAACATGGCCATTCTTTTCTGAGGTACTTGGACTGTTACCATTGCAGTAAGTAACCTTATCTTTGACACTTCCCAAGTCAAGTGAGCAAAAGAAAAACATTTTAAAAACTCTCTTAGCACGCTTACCTCGTTTTGTGGAAAAGATTCGGTCTTAATAGGAAATATACCATATTTCTATTTGATCCTCCTTTCCTCACTCTGGATTCTAACAAGTTATCTCATTCTTTTTCAAATCTAAACTGTGGGTTGGTGGTTTCTTTCAGAGGTAGAGCAACATAGGGAAAAAAGGACCAGAATAGTCATTTCCTTTGGGGAAGATGAAGTTTATGAAACTTGGATCTAAACCAGATTCTTTTCAAAATGATGGTGATAATATCAGGTACGAAATCAATCTCATCTCTCTACTTAGAACATCGCTTCACATGTGATGCTTTATTTACCTTCATCCCCTCTTTGATCGATGCTTTCTAACTAATTTCCTTCTAAATCCCAGTATTGGTTTCTTTTTGGTTTGCTTCCTGATATTAATTCGTTATTATTGTGTTTTCCCTCCTCTACTCTACTCTGTGCAAATCAATCTTTACAGGCATCGAATCAGTTGTAGTTTCATGATTTTTTTTTTTCTTGCTGGACTTCTCTTCGATTTTTATGAACATGGAAAAACAATCAGTTTTGGACTTTTTCTCTAAGAAAACAGATTGGCCAATAATTTAATCTTCGCTGTGTGCTATTCTTAAAATTAGAGGCTATCATTTTCTGTCATGAAGATGGTGACTCCAGATTTCGACTGGATTTGATCTCTGCTTTGCTGTTCATGTACATATCATTATATTAGATTGTGATAGATTTGCTTAATTGAAGATGGATTTGTCCTCTATTTTTTATTTGTTTTTTTTTTAATATATCTCATAGCCTTTCTGATTTTCAAGGGAATAAAAATGTTCTTATCTGACAAGACATATTCCTATTTTTAGTCAATAGTGTCGAACTAGTATGCAGTGCTGTTCAGATGCCTGTGTCTTTAGACATTTAAATAGAAATTATAATATTAGAAATCTATATTTCATTTACCAATGAATTGATTTTTTTTAGAATTATATTAATTTAAGAGTTACAAATTTTGTGTTATATATCCGAGGTTTTGTGAATCTTATGTCATTTTTTATAATCTATTCATGTCAAATTGAACTCTTTTCATTGTTTCCAGTGACATTTTGTAGGATATGGTATTCGACATATCGTCTTTTGTCATTTGACATGATGTAGTCTATATATACTCTGTAGTATTCACTCACTTTTGGAATGGTGTTTATTTATGAGTTCAATTTCCAAAGGGATACGCCAATCCTCTAACATTTTCGTATAATCTAGTATTTTCAAATCGAATTCTTTCTGTTCTTTCCAGTTATAGTGTATTGGATGTGGTATTAGTGATCACGTCCTATGTTGTTTAAATGCTATACTCTATAGTCTTCTACTAACTTTTCTTTGTTTTATCAATGTACAACAGCACAAAGACATGCATATTAGTTCAGTAATACAAACAAAAGAGACCCATAACGATCTTTTAATGGTGCATGTTTGAGAATCTTAAATAGCATAAACCGCGTTGCATCTTTTTCTTCTGTGGCATATTCAATAAATTTTCTTGCAATATCTTTTCTTTATTCTTTGTTTCTTGTCTTTGATTTGTTACTTTCATTTAAAACTAATATGCTCCAGCATATTTTTGTCAGGTATGTGGCAACTGAGTTGGCAACTGATATAGTAGTTAATGTTGGAAATGTCAAATTTTATCTCCATAAGGTAAGATTCAATCTGACTTTGAGTTGATAGGGCAATCTTAAATATAGGTCACTTGTATATGAACTGCTCATTTTTCATGTGAATTAGGCATCTCTTGACCCCTTTATTAGAAAGGAAAGTCTGTAATTGATTCCAGCCATTATAAAGTTCTTCTGATTATGGACATGAAGGATAACCTTGATCATATATACCCGTCAATACTCATTGCAAGGGAAAATGTGGAGTCAAACGATGTTCTAAATTAGTGTAATCTGTTCTTTACACTTTAACACCATGAGAATTTTGATTAATGTACTATGGAGACAAGTTCAGGCAGGGTCTGGATATGTAATTCCTCATGTCACATTTACATAATCTCTCCTTGATGACTCCTATGGAGAAAAGAAAAAACCCATCAAATATATCAATGCACGCATGCTTTGTATTTCTATTTTTGAGTTTACAGAAATTATATTTTATTTTCAAAATCGTTGTAAGGAAGTTGGCTAACAAAAGAAAAGTAACTATTTCCTTAAAATAATCTCATCCAACCTGTAACTCTGGTTGTGGAGTTGATAATCTTCTCTACATTTGATCATGACCTTAAGCTTCTCTGTCTGTGCAGTTTCCTCTTTTGTCGAAAAGTGCACGCATCCAAAAGGTGGTTACAAACTCTAGTGAGGAAAACAATGATGAAGTCCATATCCAAGACATTCCTGGCGGACCTGCTGCTTTTGAAATATGTGCCAAGTTCTGTTATGGTATGACAGTCACTCTGAATGCATACAATGTGGTTGCAGCTCGCTGTGCAGCAGAATATCTTGAGATGCATGAAACTGTTGAGAAAGGAAATCTTATCTATAAGATTGAAGTCTTCCTCAACTCTAGCATTTTCAGGAGTTGGAAGGACTCGATTATTGTTCTTCAAACTACCAAGTCCCTTCTTCCATGGTCTGAGGAACTTAAAGTAGTGAGCCATGCCATTGACTCTGTAGCTACCAAGGCTTCGATTGATACATCAAAGGTGGAGTGGTCATATACCTATAACAGGAAAAAGCTACCATCTGAAAATAGTAATGATCCTCAGTTGAATAGTGTGAGGAAACAGCAATTGGTTCCAAAGGACTGGTGGGTGGAGGACCTTTGTGAGCTCCACCTTGATCTGTATGAACGGATTATAACAACAATTATAACCAAAGGCAATGTTTCTGGTGCTGTAATTGGAGAATCTCTAAATGCTTATGCCTCAAGAAGGATGCCTGGCTTCACCAAGGGTGTGATCCAGGGCGGAGATACTGTCAAGAATAGATTATTATTGGAGACCATAATTCGATTATTACCCATGGACGTGGGCAGTGTCTCTTTCAGTTTCTTGGTGAAGTTGCTAAGGGTTGCTATTCTGTTGGAATGTGAAGAGTTGGAGAGATCTGAACTGATTAGAAGAATAGGTATGTGCCTTGAAGAGGCCAAGGTGTCTGATTTATTAATTCGGGCACCAGATGGTGACACAATTTTTGATGTTGATATTGTGCAAAGGCTGGTAGAAGAGTTTGTAGCATGTGATCAACATGGTCAGTTGGATTCTCTGTTGGAAGATGAATTTCAGGAGATCAGAAGCCCCGGGATTGTATCGGACACTTCAAAGACTAAGGTGGCAAAACTGGTCGATGGCTACCTTGCTGAGATTGCTCGTGATCCAAATTTACCTCTTTCAAATTTTGTTAATCTTGCTGAACTAGTATCGAGCTTTCCTAGGACATCTCATGATGGCCTTTATCGTGCCATTGACATGTATTTAAAGGTAAATCTTTTGTTTTTCACAACCCAAAGGCTTGATCCCATTGACGTTAACCATAAGGCTCAAGTGAATTTACTATGTCATGCAGGAGCATCCTGGAATTAGTAAGAGCGAAAGGAAAAGAATATGTAGGTTGATGAACTGCAAGAAGTTGTCTGCAGAGGCTTGCATGCATGCTGTGCAGAACGAGCGGCTTCCCATGCGTGTTGTTGTGCAGGTTCTCTTCTTTGAGCAGTTGAGAGCTACAGCATCTTCAGGAGGCAACAGCACACCAGATCATTCCGGGTCTATCAGGGCCTTACTTCCCGGTGGATCACATGGGAGCTCAAGGTCTACTATTACAAACACAGAAGAAGAATGGGATGCTGTGGGAACAGTTGAAGACATAAAATCTCTGAAAGGGGAACTTGATGCACTAAAATTATCAGGTGGAAACAACAAAGGCAACGTTGAGAATGTTGCTGCTAGTAAAATGAAAAGTCTCATGTCAAAGAAGATAATGTCAAAGATTTGGTCAAGCAAAGAAAGAAGTGGTGAGCTAACTAGTTCTGATACATCAGAAAGTCCTGCTTCCACTGTTGTAGAGGAAACAAAATCTACCCCATCTAGAAGCAGGAGGCATTCGGTATCTTAGACAATGTTCTGCATACTTTAGTGCTCCATTTAGTTATTGTATAATCATCTCACTCAAGTAGCATAAGGAGTTAGAGGATACTGACATCTTCCACCTGATAGATACTTCAATCAGGTCAATGTGAGTGTGAACAAATGTTGGCAAGTGGCAAAAAAATGAGGCACCCAAAGTACTTGTTAGTTGAGGTTTGTATCATGCCTCTTGGGATGTAACTTCTATTCATCCATTACTGATATTAGGTTAGGTGTGAGCTCTAGAAGTAAGTGACCCAGTTTTGATTATTGGAAACTGGTTTATGACGTGCTAAATTTGTAATTTTAGTTTTAAAGGGAAGAGAGGGACAGCTAGAATCAATCAGATAAGGATGGCGCAGAGAGTTTGAAAGCTTTTGTTGGCATAATTACTTAGCTGTGATCCCTGATTAATGTTCATCTGAGCACTGATATGGAGTGTGAAACTTGGACTTAATATTCACATTATTCAACCACATAGGAGACACTAGCTGTGGTAAATTTGAATTTTCCATATATCTTTAAGATAGATACCTTACCAGATTTATTTTAGTGTTACAACTGAAATCATTTACCACTTTCTCCAAAGTATGACGCTTGTGCTTACTTTTGAAATCTTGAAAAATCTTGAAATCCTTGAGAACAGAGCCTAATTGGTTTTAAATTATAAAGAAATTTATTTATTGTAAAGAATTATTTTAATCCATCTTATTAGTTATTCTACTACCATAAAATAATATTAACATTATCTACTATTCTACATATACAAATCCATTCATGTAACTTTAGGTCAATACAAGTAAAGCAAAGGTCTAAGTTGTTATTGACAATCTGTAGAAAACAATTGAATAAGGTAGTTCCAATAAACTTATTTAATCATTTCAAAAGAAATAACAATATTCAATATTAAAGTGGTCAAAATTAATTTCACCATGTATCAATTTTACTCTCATGACTAACACTTTCATGCTCCTTGCAAATTAGTCCTTTTTTGCAAACAAGTGAGAAGCAATACTGTTTCCATAGTATCTCAACACTCTTTTTTCCCATGAAAGGACATTAAGATGTTCCTATTCAACTCTAGATCACAAGAGTGTTAGATTCTTCATCATCCCATCACTTAATTTGATAAATGTTGTGTAGCTGAACATTTTTTTGCTAAATTTAAGTTTCTACGTCTTAAAACATTTTATTGGGTGAGTTGAATCAGAATATGTCTCAACCCTAAACACAACGAAAGTTGGATCTTCGGGCTGAGGATGAAAATCACCCTTAACATTAAAAATTCAAAATTTCTATTTACACCCCCTCGTGTTTTTTTCACACTACTGTTTTCTTAATACTTCTAAAATACCCATCTCATCTCTCCTCCTGTCCTTCACATCTCGACTCTTTCACATACTAAAGTTATATTCTAATGCATTATAAATATTATTTTTCGTAATATAATTTTTGACATATTACAAACAATATTTATGGTACTATATTGAAATATAACAATTGTATGAAAAATAACTTTTATAAATGTAGGAATAGAAAGCAGAGAGATAAAAAAACGGGGGGTTTGCCCAGTAATTCTGTTAAAAGTTTACTGGGTTAAGAAATTACCATGGATTCATTTAATAAAAAAAAGGAAAGAAACAGCCGAAAACAGAAAAAAAAAATGAAAATAAGAAAGGTAAATTAAAATACTAAAAAATAAATTATATAAAATGTTTAGTTTAAAAAAAGAACACATCAGTTTTTGTTTTTTAATTTTTAAACTCACATTTATCCATTATAAAAAACACTTGCATATGTGGTTTTTGAACATTTTCGGCAATAATCCCTTTTTAAAGAAAAAAAATATCAAAACAAAACCCTTCATAGTAACTTAATCCTTTTCAAACCAAAATTAGAATTTGGCTACTATGGAGCTAAAGTTTTATCCTTAGAAGAGGTCAAATTCTAATTTAGTTTTCTGTTCAATTTTTGAAACAATCTTTTTAAAACTATATTAATATAAAATCAATATTCAAAATATTAAGTTTTATTTAAACATATTAATAATATATTTATACGCACAGTAATTAGTTTCTAAAAATATAATAATTAAAAATAATATCATTGTCGTTTTATTAGTAAATTAAAATTTAATGTTCCTTTATTTTTTTTTAATTTAATAATTTTAATTTTTAAATTTAATTTAAAGGAATATAATAAGATTAATTGTCATGTGGAATATGCTTTTTGGTAATTATTTTAATAGATTGTATTTCATATTTTTTAAAGAATTTTTCATTTAAGTTTTATTAAAATAGTTTATTAAAATGACCTCATATTATTTAAGTAGAATTTATTTATTTTTTATCTCAGAATTCAATCAAGAGATCATAACAAAATCATTCTGAGAGACTTATCAATTTAGCAAATATATAAATAAGGAGACCGATGTGAAAGATGATAATGAGATCGAAATTAGACCCAAAAAAGTTTTTAAGCTCTCTTTTTTGTTTTTCCTATGTCACTTTACATAGAACTTGATACATGAGAATATGTTTGATACGAGATAATTGATAATGTATTATAGATATGTACCGATGGTCGAGGGGAGAAAATGATGATGTGGCAACATCTTATTAGTTTTGATGGTCGAGGGATATTGCTACATGTTAAGTTCTAATTGGACAATTGACTAAGCGGAGGATCATGACACTTGGCAGCTTCTGATTCAGACTACATTTTTAGTGGCCCATTTCTTAAATATAAGTAATTTTGGGGGTGTAGTATAGATTTTTCAAGAATTTGTTGATTTGGGCTTTACAAGGTGTTTTATAACTTTGATGAATTTATTTAATTTTTGAATGAGCTTAAATATAATCTGAATTACATCAACAAACATTATAATATTAAAAGATATTTATGTAACTAAAATATTATTTTTAATATATTTTTTTCTCATCTAATTATCGTAAATATTAATTAATTAATCTTTTAAGTACAATAATCAATTAAAAAGTCAAAATTTTAAAAAAATATATATGATATAAATATAAACTCATCAACTATTTACATGGATTGAAGAACGAGTTGTGTTTGTTTTGAGTGATTAAGCTTGCGATGATAGATTTGTGGGAGGGAGGACTTTCCTCTCTGCCTTGAGATGAGAATCAATTATCATAATTATTTGTTTAACAAATTAATTCTCCTTGTTATCGTGGTTTAATATATACGGTAGCCTTTCTTTGTCTTGCAATCTCTATAGTGGAAAAGAAAAAAAAAATTGAGAAAAACCTGTGTTACAATCCATGCAGAGAAATTGTTAAAGGCAGTGTGTTGCAATCCCTTTTACGAAGAAGATGAAAAGGTCCCTCAAGATAAAGTCAATAATAATAATAATAATAATAATAATATAATAATAATAATAATATAAATATTACCTAATTTTATTTAAATAATCACTCACAATTTATTTCAACTTTATTTTTAACAATCTTATTCTATTTAAATAAAATATTATCATTTTTAACTTTTTTTTATTTTAAATAAGGTTTAATACATATTTTGGTTTCTTGGTTTGGTCAAAGTATTCAAAATAGTCTTACTTTTTTTTTCGTTGTTCCATATTTTCTAAAAAGTTAGTCCATTTTCCTTACGGACGTTAAAAACGCTATCGGTGTAATTGTTCTTGACTAAAAGAAAATGAGTTGTCCAGTTATTGATTGTGTAGTCTGAGATTACTTAACTTGGTGGAAATGTTAAAAGTTGGAGTGATTGGATAAAAGGAAAGAATTAGGATTCATGCAAGATGTAGGTGATATTGCTGTAATTAAGAATACAAAAGTAGGAATCCCAAAAATCCAATTCAACAACCTGCAAACCGCAAATCCCAAATTCAAAAATTGAGAAAGCAAGAACAGAAAATTCCAAATTGCAAGATCATGAACACCAAAACCCAAAACGTGAAATCAATCCAAGAAAAGAAAACTCAATTCACAAACAAAGAAAAGAATCAAAAAACGCAAAATCAACTCTAATTCAAAACCCTGATCTAAAATCCTCTAAAATTTACAAGATCTAGAACACAAGAAAAGGAAACCCCAAAGCCCCTGAACGGAGACTCTTATCGTCACAAAGATGCCTGAAAACAAAGCCATCACGTCATTGCTGCTGACGCCCACAGTACCGCGAAGATGAAAGTCGCTTCTTCCATGTTTCCCCTTCTTGCGAAACACTCTCAAACCAAAATGAAAAAAAGAAGAGAACGTCACTGTAATTTGATCAATTGTCACTTAAGTGGACAAATAATTTATTATTGACTATGATGGACATATGAAAAAAGCAAAATAAGTATTAAACAAAAAAAATAAGGTTTAAACCCTCCCTTGGTCCTAATATTTGTATGAAAATCTCAGTTTGGTCCTCAAGTTTTGAACTGTCTCAATTGGGTCTAAAAATGAATACATTTTACCTTAACCGTTAAGTGCTCTTAAACGGCTTTAACTTGAGCTGAGTTGTAATTTTTTTATGACGTGATATTGTGCATTAAATTGAATAAGTGATGCATTTTAGAATCATTACACGTGGCGGTGCTTCTTCTTCTCTCCAACCACTGAACATCTTTCACCTCTTTCGCTCTGCCCAAGCTCCTTCCTTTCCACTCCCACCCTCAAACCCTAACTCCCTATACACACACACCCTTTCTTCCTCTCAAACTAAAACCTTTCTGCATCAACACAAAAGGTCATCGTTGCAATTTGTCTCTTTCCTGGAAAATTATTTTCCATAAACCACCATAGTCAGTCCCTGGTATCTCCAATTTTCCGACCAACAAGATCTAATGAAAAAAAAAACAACTTCCTAACCAACGCAGACATACAAACAAACACGTTTAGCATAATCCCACCTTTTATTAGAAGCAATTATGAGCGTGATTGAGTACTGCAACCAACAATAATAATCACACAAACTTCAAAGAATTTTCCATTACCTATTTGCTGTTGGTGGCGATTACTCTCTTCATCGAGGAACACTCGCGTTCCAATTAATCATACCTTTAACGTTGTTGATCCCAAATTTCAAGAAATCAAACAAATCACAGAATGAAATTGATAAAATTGACAAATCTTGATCGATCAACAAATCACAAAATGAAATTGATAAAATTGACAGATCTTGATCTTGATCTCGATCTTGATCTACATTTTCACGTTCATTCTGCTTAGAGGCACCGAAAATCGACGGATCAGAGAGGGTATCAAATCAGAGGATTCAGGTAAGAGAGACACTACATTTCTACATTCTTGTCGCTTCGAGGCACCAAAAATCAATAGATCGGGAGTTTCAGATCTAAGGATTCCTCACTCAAACTCGCGCAGACACAGCTGGAACAACAGTGGTTACAGCTCAGCTCAACTTAAAGCCGTTTAAGAGCACTTAACGGTTAGGGTAAAATGTGTTCATTTTTACAAAAAAATATGATCCAATTGAATAGATCGGGAGTTTCAGATCTAAGGATTCCTCACTCAAACTCGCGCAGACACAGCTGGAACAACAGTGGTTACAGCTCAGCTCAACTTAAAGCCGTTTAAGAGCACTTAACGGTTAGGGTAAAATGTGTTCATTTTTACAAAAAAATATGATCCAATTGAGACAATTCAAAACTTGAAGACCAAACTGAGATTTTTATACAAATATTAGGTTTAAGAGAAGGTTTAAACCAAAAACAAATAAAGCACCGTAAGATGTAAGATGTGAAATACGCGGGAAGAGAAAAAAAAGCTTAAATAAAAGTAATTGATCTAAGTAATAAGAAAATGAAAAGATATGTATAAAAAGTAAAGTAACAATAGTGAAAGGTATCTGAGTAGAAAAACTGGAGCTGGTTGAAGAACTTGAACAGTAAAAGGTTAAACGAGGTGACAAAGCATAGGTATAAGAATGTTGACAAGACTAGACCTTGGGAACAATCATGGGCCTGCAATGCTGTAGGTTTGAGACTTTGCGTAGTGGATAAGGCTACACCTATTTCAGAGCTACTAAGTTAGCCTTTTTTATCTTTCTTCTCAAGCCCAAATCATTTCATTCTCCTACTCTTTTATATTCCTCTTCATAAAATAATAATAATAATAAATAATCAAAAACTTTTCTAAATTCTCTTTCTGCTTTCAAACTGGAAAGTCTAATGCTATTGACTTCCACTCATTATTGTTAATGGTAGATTGAAATATCTAAGTAATCTCGTAGCAATTTAATAGTAATACTAAATCTATGATTAGGACAAATAAACAATGTAGTCAATGTTTTGGAGGATTTTTCCTCACTGCTGATTCCTAAGTCAAACAGAAATGATTTGCATCCAAGGATAATTTTAACTACAACTACAATGTGATTGTCACACACTAACTTCCCGACACCCACGCTCACGTTTGTCTAATTCTACCTTAATGTTTGTCCTCCAAAACCATCTTAACTCATATCATCCCACTTATTAACTCTTATATCAAAAGGAACTGAACAAAAACAAATTAAATCTCACTCAAATTTGACTTTAACTCATACATGTGCTTTTTTACTCAAAACAAACCCCTCGATTGAACTTTAGAAAGAGAAAAATGAAGAAAAACACAACCACTCAGCAATTAACCTTTATTTACTCTAGAAAATGACAATTATTATCACCCATACAATCTTTTTCATCTTTTTTTTTCAAAGCGAATTATAATTCTCAATTGAAGAATGAATTGTGTAATGTATGAGATAGATATTATAAAAAATGGATAAATAAAAAGATATTATTAATTATTTGATAAGTTGTATAGATCATGATTTTAAAAATAAATACGTGGGAACTCACACAACTTTTTCGTAATTTTTTTTAGAAAAAAAATTTAGTCTTAACGATTTCAATTTTTTATAAACTAATATTAATACTAAATTTGTCATATTTGTAATGATTTTATCACCAAAAAAATTGTGTGAATCCTTCAAACATCTTATATTATGACCATCTTATATTATGACCAGTAATATTTTGTTAATGTCTATTATAATAAGTAGTTTAAATGTATATTTTAGTCTATTTTTAAAATTTTAACTTAATTTAGTTTTTATTATTAAAAATATGTACATTTAAATTTTTTTAATTAAATTCTGTTAAATTTATTTAACATTTCAAACTTATTTTATGATAACAATGGTTTTATTTATATTATTTAACATATTTTTTTATCAATATTGAAAAACATATTTAAAATTTTAAATAAATTTAATAAAATTTTATTAAAAGAATTAAATTTAAAAAAGAAATTAAATTAATCTAAAATTTTAGAAAAATATATATTTAACTCTTAATAATTTCGTAAAGAATAAAATTTTTGTTGTTGTTCCACGCTGCAGAATTGAGGAGATCTTTTATTGTTAGTGATAATAATTATTAAGAAAAAATATGATTAGTGAATAAATTTGAGTGGAGAAATGGGTACTAATGCAAATATAAGTCAGCCAACCCATCATGTACTCCTCACTTTTCCTAAGCAAAGACGTGGAGAAATTTGAGTCACTTGTGTGCATTTTCTTTAAAACCAGATTAGTAGCAGTATTTCTAACCAAAGCTGCTAAATTTTCCACCAACTTTCATCAGAGCACTGCAAAATTTTAAATATTCTATAGTTTATACGGCATGCGATGCAGATATTTTTAAAGTGTCGGCGTAAATATTTGGCAAGCAAATTTCAAGTGGCTGAGCTGATCAAGTATTTAAAATACGACTTTTGTAAAAATTGTATTTATATTATATATTTAGGTACTATTTAATGCCTGTCTTCAGAAAATATGACATGTACTTTTCTAATAACCCCACTTCTACTTATCTATCTATTTATTTATCGTATAATATAAAGTACTATACATAACACATACATCAATACTAAGAATAGAGGACGATCCTATTTACTTTCGATATGTCACGTAGGTTCAATATGATAATTACTTGGATTGTTTTAAGACTCAGTTCTAAAAATGGAATATTTCTACAACTTTCTCACATTTTTTATGATAGGGATTTAAACCATGCAACACTCATGTAAGTTTTTTATTTTAACTTTTCTAATTTGGCTCTACTCAAGTACTATAATTGTTATTTACTCTCACATATAAATTCATGATATTATTAGGTAGATTTTATGTAACATCTCACTAAAAGTTACATTATTAGTATTATTATTATTATTAACTATTGATAAATAAATGTAATAGTTAATTCCTTTAAAAATATTAATATTAAATTTAAAATGAGAGTCTAACATATCATTATCCAATTATCACAACAATCTATATTTTCAATATAAATTTTTGTCTAGTAAACATTTATGATAGAATAATTTTCTACATATATCATCAAATATTGGTAACTCTTCACCTTTGATTTGATATCGAAAATCTTCATCATTCTCACCACTTGATACCTTTGTCAATAGAATTAGAATGTCATCCAATTCTCTAACTTTACACAAAAACATCAATAACTCCTTGGTATCTCCATAACTGATGTCTACTTTAACATGTATTCATCACATTAATATCACTTTGATTATTACATACAAACATTATAATGTTTCATTGAATTCATAAATCATAAAATGCAACACTCATTAATCACATTTTGCGATTAGATATCATATTCTCAAATAAAGTTTCATAATAAATATGAATAATGGAATAATAAACATTTAACCTACAAAATCAACGATGGAAAATATATTGGATGTAAAACAATTGGGAAAATGTTGTTTGAGCAACTATTCACATAACCATAGTGATAATATAAGCTTAAGTGATCCTATATCTCCCTTGAGTATCATATTAATGCTTGAGTGATATAAATAGAAAGTTAATAATTACTTTTCATTTTTGAAGTTATACATCATTTATCATAAACTAAACCAACTTATATAACAATATTATCACTTTATTGAATCTATAAAATTGATATACTCACAAGCAGAGCAAAAAACAATATTTAAAATAAAGAAGAATTACTCTAAATCAAATTCTGGAGAGAATATATATTATGCAGTTTTCTCTCTTAACTAGAAAGATCTATTTTAATAAAAGACAAAAAAAAAACAGCTTAAAAAAATAACAAATTAAAATTTAAAGAAATAACAAATATAACGATATTGAATACAAAAACTATCATATTATTGTAACATGTTATTTATTGTAACAACATAACTCGTCCTAGTTGTCCTAATTGTCTTGTCACTTATTCTAAAAAGAGGTTTAACTTGATTGAACCGAACAAAATAAACATTCTTTCTTTAGGTATTATTTTAACATATGTGTGTAAATTATACCAGTAATCAAAATATTAAAAAATTATTTTATTAATTTTCAAATTTAAATCATATTAATTTTAGAATGCATATATAATTTCAAAAACAATAGTATAAATAAAATATATTTTTTAATACTAATTCATATAACAATATGCCCCGATAGCTTTTCCATCTAACATATTACATGTATTTGTTGAGATATTAAATACATATAATATTATATGTACATATCGTGTTTTATATATATCGTGCTATAATAACATCTTTTAATTTATTCAAGAAAAGAAATTGCAAGCGTTGAAGTTAAAAAAAAAAGTATCTTTCGTTTGTTTAAAGTTCTTTTTATATAAATTATGCTAATATATCATTTTAAGTTCATTTACGAATCACCCTTTTCACTCATAACTTATGAATGGAGAACACGTTTAAGATTACGGAAAATGATTGGTGAAAAGTGAGACAACAAAAATACGTCTTACTTTATTTTAAGATATTTATATAAAAATAAATGGATAGAAATGAAATATAAAAAAAATGGTGGACATTGGTAAATTTTTAATGTCAAATGGTAAAACTTTAAAAGATATGCACGTAGACTTTCCGATAGCAAAAGAGCTAGTGCAGAACAAAAAAATAAAAAAGTTGATCTTTCCTCGTATTATTGAACTATGGCTTTTTTTCTTATGTCACTATCCGAAAACATGCAGTTCACTAAAGTCCCAAACTACAACCACAAAAAAGGAAAGGAATCAAATTAAGAGGGAGAGATCATTATAAAGGTCAACTTAAAGAAACCACAACATTCTCACTCATACATTTCCCTCGTCTTTTTCTGATACACTTGCATTTAACAATTAAATACATTAATTTAACCCAACATGAAGCACAAATAAAAAAATAGTAGATTAAAAAAATGTGGCATCTTGCTCTTAGTAAATGGGCTGACAAGCACAGAGGAAAAAAAAAGCACGAAACGATGAGATCGTGTTTTGTTTTGTGCTGAGTGAAAATTTGTCCTCATCTTGATAAATGCGCATTTCTGTGATTATAAAGATAGTCATTGAATCTCTATTACCTTCAATTAAAATGAAGGTAGGTGTTTAACATACCTCAGTAACAAATTTTGTCGGCTCAACTCGTGGTAAATTTTAGTTTACGGATTTAAAAAAAAAAAGATAATGTTTTTATATTTCTTTTATGTGGCTACCGAAAAAGAGTCATCTTTTCTCCCCCAACATAGCCTCCTCTTTTATGTCAAGTAACCAAATATGGCGTGAAACAATGTTAAATGTTTTTGTTCCGGTGATAAAGTTTCAGCTTACCTTTTTATTATGGTCAGTGCTATGGATAAGTTTCCATAGCAAGTACAAATATTAAAGTAAAATCAGTGGATGTACAAATATAAGTTTGATAATTTTGTTAAAGAAATGGTAATGAAACAAAAATAAAAGAAAAGTTGTATTGAAACTATGATTGGAATATGGTAAGCGAAAACGTTGATCTCCATATCTGCGTTTAGCATGGAATTTGTTGGAGGAAAATGATGAATCGGAAGCAGAGGTGGAATGTTGATAGGAGACAGCGTATGTCCCATGATGAATCTATGTGTCGAAGTAATGTTTTTCTCTGGATGGGGTTAAGAAAAAGGCTAATTAGCTATATTAGGAGGCTTACAGTCGAACTTAATGGGCGCCATTTGATTCCCACTACCCTCAATAAGAAAGATACTAGGAACCCAATAAAACAAAGTTAAGGTCCCCACCCGCGGCATATTATTATCAACTACGTCAAAATGTACTCTAACAAACCTTCCTTTCTCATTTAACAACTCTCACCACATGCACAATCCCAAATGGATATTCGGATTCACACATCAACGTCTCATTCTCTCTCACCCTTCACTATTCCAATCTATCGGAACAACACCACCGCTGCCACAGCCACACCACAAGGCAGGCAACAAACACGAGCTTGTTAAAGGATCTAAAAAGCCACATTCATTTTACTACCATTTACAAAATTACATATTAAAAAAAAAAAAAGTAGGATATTCGGTTCAACTTTACGAGATTTTAAAGCTAAGATTTTTTTTTTTTACTTTTGTGAAAGGATAGAGGCTGCTGCGATTGTAATGGCTAATGCACTAACAACGAGTGGATGTGGATGTTGTTAATTAAAATTAGAACTCTCTGGGATCAACAAAAATTGAGAATCCTGGAGGGGATTTGGTCCAATCACCAACCGCACCGTCGCTGTAATCTTCCCCGAGTCTCTTGATGCACCACAAATCCTCTTCGCAAGAGAGCATCTTCCAGTGTGGGATGGCGCAGCGTAGGGGCTCCTGCCCTGAAACCTCCGTGGCCACCACCTGGCACCCACTATCCTTGGCGAGGTTATGAGCGAAGGCGCACAGAGCCCTCACCATCTTCTGGGCCCGTGGGCCCTCCCCTCCAAGCCCGTACAAAAAGTGAAACCCAAAGGGCTGGAAGAAGTTGGGGATGGAGGGGAGGCGCAGCCAGGGTAAGGCGCGGTCGAGGAGGCGAGTGGTCTTTGCGATGGCCTTCTTCACGCGCGACGCGCCCATCACCTGGAGCGTGAACACGTCCTTGCAGTTCCACACGCTGAGGAGGCCCCAGGAGGGGGGTGGGTCCGCGAGAAAGCGGGGCGAACCCGGCCACGTGTCGGGGGAGTATGAGCCGCGAGGAACGGCGAGGAAGGTGCCGAGAGTGAGGTGGTTGTTGAGGACGGAGTCGACGTCGCGGGGGAAGAACTCGGTGGTGGCGAACTTGTTACGGTAGAGCAACTCGGCGTCGTTTGGGGGAAGTTGTATGATGGTGACGTTGGAGGAGGGTCTGAGTGAGTGAGCAAAAACGGGGTTGACGAGGATGGACGGGGTACGAAACTTTGAGTAGCCGCATTTGTCGGTAAAGAGCTTAACGGATGCCACGTTGTCCTTTTCTGTTGCCATGTAAGCGTACTCCGCTCCGTTCTCTCTGAACCACTCCTCCAATCTCTGGACCAGTTTCAACCCTATTCCCATTCTCCTGCACGACCAGACACCCAATCAAAACCCACACTTATTATGATAATAACTTAATGAGTGAGTGAAAGTGAAGAAGGTAACCTCTGGTGCGGAGAAACTCGGAGGCCCAATATGTAGGCTAGTTTGGTGTAGACAGGGACTTGTTTGGAAGCAGGTTCGGTGGTGTTCTTTCCGTGCCTGTGGAGCTTCTTTCCGCATGTAACGGTTTTGATGCAACCCCTTATCATTCCCACTGTCTCTTGACCAATTTCGGCTACCTGATAAAGACAAATTAAGAATGAAATGTTATTTATATATATATATATATATATATATATATATATATATATATATGGTGAGAAAGTTGGTGAGAAAGACTTTTGCGAGAAAATAGTTAAAAGGATTTTTGGGGTGTATGCTTGCTCACTGGAAAAGAAAAGAAAAGAAAAGAAAGAAAAGACGTTGATTATAGTTGAGAATGAGTATAATTATACCAGCATTAGGAAAGTAGGTGAATTGCGGACCCTGCAAATAGGGTCACCGTGGAGGTCGGTGAAGAGGGAAAGCTTCCCACTGGGTCCAACCTCACATATTCTTTCAACGGCTTCCACTCCCTCTGTGTCTTTACTTGGGTCGAACTCTCTCACAGTCACCACCACCATGCTTCCACCAACTTCAAACGCTAACTCTTCTCCTCTCATAACTGAATGAAGGAGGTACTGAGTGCTTAACCTCCCTTTATATAGATGGGAAGGGCAGGAAATTGCAGCTTTTTCCAGACCAGAAGCTTAAAACCTGAGACTCTTAACTGAATGAACGTTCGTAACGGGATCACTGTCTTCTGGCACCAATCAGCCAACCCAAGTAGAATAATAGTGGATTAGTGAAGGAAGGAAGAAGGCTTCATCCTCTCACTCTCATGAATCCAAATTCTGTAACGGCCCTTTAAATACCTGATCTTTTCAGCTTTTTTCTTTTGCCGTTTTTTTTAATCTCTCGCACTTTCTATTCCGAATCTGCACCACTTCCGGTATTTAATTCCTGGGTTTAATTTTAATTTAGTAAGAATATCTCTTTATCTGTCCTTTATTTGTTCACTTTGCCTTTCTCTCTCCTGCACTGTATCTTTCTTGGCTAAAGTTTACTAATAATAATAAAGGAAAGTAAATGAATTTAACAAAAGCAATAATGAGCAGCAAAAAGTAGGAGAATGGAGAAGGAAAGAAAAGAAAGAGGAAATGGCGGCTATGGCTGCGCAGTACTGTGTTGTGTTGTTTTGTTTTCCTATTAATTTCTTTTATCTATTTATTAATTATGGAAAAAAAAGACGCTTCCCATCATCTCCCCATTCGTAATGATTACCTTCTTTACACTCTCCCTCTTCAATGGGGGTTCGGTCCCAGCCATGATGCACATCAACAGTTATCATGTGGGATGGGATGCACATGCATATTTCATGTCTACTCTCCATCACGCCATTCTCCGTTTTACTGCTTCTCTTCATTCAAATTCCAGTAACTCTGCTCGCTAACTTCACATGTACAATGTGAACTAATTATCCCATCCTCAATAAATTTAATTTCTCATAAAACATAATTTATTAGAAACAATCATTAACAAACTCATTATTAGTAGTCTTAACCATGTCAATAACTGCGTGCAATTACACCTCGTGTATTCGTCACCCATTGTGCGTGCTTTTTCAGCATTAGTTAGATAGTTATAAAACTGTAAAATATAAAATCACAAATTTATGATCCTCATCTCTTACAACTGCTACCAAAATGGAGCGGTGAAACTGCCATATCATCACTACTCATTGCAACTCTTTTCTTTCCCTTCTCATAACTGACTATTACATTTAAGGCTATTAAATCATGACCAAATGTCATTAAATTAATAATTATTATATCATAATCATGTTTTCACCCAAGTTTATCAAGACTCTCCAAACTCTAAGTTTTGTTTTGCGATACCTTCATATGACAAGAAACTGTATTTTCAAATAATTAATGGAAGAGTTAATATTTGAAGTATACCCAGGAATGTAAATTATATTTCTTTTTATTCATTTTGAGTATAAGAATGAAAATAGAATTACATAACCCGTAATAATAAATTAAAAATAATATATATGTATATATAATTTATTTCTAATAATTCGTAAGAATTTTACAAATTTCATTTTTAAATTTAATTGGGTTTTCTTGTAATAAGTTAAGGATAACATATTAAGCAAACAATAAGACATTTAAAATAAAAGAATATGAGTTCGGCTAATAATTACCTTAAGGACACTAGTTAATTGTGATATTGCATGTTACAAAAGTTCACAATTAAATTGACATTAAATAAAATATGATTTCAATAGTTATTAATGTGGTTTTACTTTATTTAGAGAACATAAATGTCTGTAATAATAATTTATTTGATACACAAAAATTTAAAAATAATAAAATAATTTTAACCTTGTTGTAATCTTTCATCTTTCTTTTTAAATGTTCTTATTTTCATTGAACTAATTTTAAACTCGTATATACACGTAAGTTGATGTTTCTTTTGTGTGTTTTTTTTTATGTTTGTAAATATATTATATTTTGTATTAAAATTTGAATAGAATCAACATAAAAAATTAGTCATAAATTTAAAAAATCAATATATTTGTAAAAATGTAAAGATTAATCTAATTAATGAATAATCATATTCAACTAATGTGTATTAGTAGATTCGTCTAATTTGTGTATGAAAAAGTTTGTCAAATGTATATTGTTAGACTCGTCTAATTAATATATGAATAACTTGTTTAATCTGTATTGTTAGACTGAAAAGATCAATTCATCAACAACTCATTGAATCAAAATATTCCTAAACTCATTTAATCAACATATAGAATGACTCATCTAATATATTTTTGTTATATTCTTCTAATCAGTGTATGTTTAAACTAGTCTAATGTGCATTACAAGATTCGACTAATTAGTGAGTGAAAAAACTTGTCTAATGTATATTAATAGACTTGTTTAATCTATGTGTGTAATTTATTTTTTTAAACTCTTCTTATCACTATTTTCACAAACTGGTCTAGTGTTTGTTGATGACTCGTCTAAGCAATGTATAGACAAACTTGTCTAATGAGTATTCTTAGACTCGTCTAATTAATGTAAGGAATGACTCATATAATGGTTTTTGTTAAACTCATTCAATTAGGATATGAAAAAAGTTGTCTGATGGATATTCGATCAAACTTGTCAAAAGTGTTTTACAAGAGTTTTCTAATTAATGAATGAACAAACTTGTATTGTATTATTCTACCTATCTAATTTATGTGTAGATAAACTTGTTTAAAGTCTATTGACACTAGTGTAAAAACGTTGTTTAACGTCGATTATTTTGGACTTTTAACGTCTACAAAACAACCGATGTCTATTCCGGTGACGTCAATGGGACGTCGGACAAGCATATAACCGACTTCTATAGTGACGTCAGTCACTGACATGTCCGACGTCACTAAACGTCGGAGTAGGACTAACTAGACGTCTAAAGACATTATATAGACGTCGGTCTGCGAAATAACCG
Source organism: Vigna reflexopilosa (assembly GCA_027742785.1). Taxonomy (NCBI): domain Eukaryota; kingdom Viridiplantae; phylum Streptophyta; class Magnoliopsida; order Fabales; family Fabaceae; genus Vigna; species Vigna reflexopilosa. Next base: position 55,897,583 of record CM050911.1, on the reverse strand, counting down.
ACGTCGAAGAGGCACTAAAGACTTCGAAATTGACACTGATTGACGTCTAAAAGGTACTATAGACGTTGGTGTACACATTAACCGACGTCTAATCCAGTGGTTGTGTTTTAGTGCAGTTTTGTTCCCGTCTTTGGATAACCTAGTAGCACAATCTCCTTTTGCTAATTTCCCCCCCCCCCCCAAAAAAAAGCTAGTGTCTTTTGAATTTCTTATGGGTCCCTTCAACCCAAAATCGAACTTGGGTTGTTCCTTAGTTCCATTTTCATCCGCAAGAGGGAAAAATCACAATGAAACGATAACTAGGCAACCCAGGGTCGTTTTTGGGTTGAAACAACCAAAAGAAATTCACAAGACGCCGCTTTTTTCGGGAGGCAGCTAGCAAATGGAGAATGTGTTACTACGTTACCCCAAGAAAGGAACAAAACTGCACTAAAACACAACACAAAGAAAGCAAATTTTAATCAGTTGAACCAGAAGAAAATCGACGAAAGACTAAACAAAGTTTAAACGGTAAGTATAAAAAAAAACCACGCACCTGGGATGTAATGTCGCAAGAGAGAAAAAGAAGAGATGCCGTAAGCGAGAAAAAGAAGAGGTGTCATAAGAGAAAAAGGAGAAGAAGAAGACGATATCAGAAACTACAATGCCGCGAAAGGTATGCGGTTTATTTAAAATGAAATGGGACGTCGGTTCCCCGTGGACACCGACATCTATAGTCACCAAGACATCGGTTATCTAACTAATTCGACGTCCAAGATAACATTTAAAGTGACTTTTTGAATGCCACTAGACGTCGGTGTCTAGGGGAGGCGACGTCTAGTGCGCTGAACCGATTGACGTTTCATTTCTTGTCAGGGAAATATCCATGGGTTGAAAAAAATTCACAGATTCTTTTTATGTGAGTATCTACTGGATAGCAAGACGAATAACATGTATAATATTTTTATTCGAGTTGAGTAACGTGTAGGCATTATTTATGCCCGACCCGTTGTCATCTCTAAATATATGTATTATAACTTAATATAAATGTTTTGTTGATACTTTTTCTTGAAATATTTTTTTAATGATAGTATTTCACAAAATAAAATGAAAACATATTTATTAAGTTTAATTTTATTAAGTGATTAAATAATAAAATATCATAAAAAATAGTATATAAAAAATAATTAATATTATAAAAATATCACAATATAATATAAAAAACTGACCATTAAGATATTTATCAACAAGAAAAACATTGATTAAAAATTAAATTTTTGTATCTAATTTTATTATATTAATATATGATATATGAGTTTAATTTTTACATAATAAATAATACATATTAGATAATTGATTATAAAATAATTTCATACATATGTGTTAAAAAGTTAAGTATATATAAAAATTTAATGAATAAAAATATAAAGTAAATTTTGTGTTGTGAAAATAAAATAAATATAAAAAATTTAAATTTAAAATAAATAGTTTGAAAATTAAAATAAATAAATAAATAATAAAACACTTTTTACACAGTGATAATAAAATAAATATAAAAGTAAAATAAATTTTTATATCAATGTGACATCAAAATAACATTTCTGAATTTATATTATTTTAATTAATAAAATTAATTATTCATTTTGATATAAATGTATTGGAATAAGGAATCTTTAGTTATACAAGTGTCATTACGACACTTGTTAACATTCTCCAAAAGAATGATATTACCTATGTTATTGTTTTGATATCTAATCATATTCTCAGAAATTAATTACGCGTTAAAGAACTTTATATATGTGCGTAAACCTTTAATACATGAGAGATATGTATAACTTAATTTAGTATTTTTTTTAATTAAATATGCATTTAGTTCTTGTAATCAAATATTCTCTTAGGAAAATATAAAAATTTACAGCAAAATTATTTTCAAACCCGTTTACACATACACAGTGAAGAAGAACTGATTCAATCTCACTCCATCATGCATATACAAGAAACATCTTTCTTTTAAAATTAAGAAACGTTATGCCTATTTTGAGAGGGTAAAAATAATCGTTCTTGAATCTTTTTAATAAGATTGTTTTATCTTCTTGAATTTAGTTCATATATAAAAACTCGTTAAATATTGGGTGCATTCATATAGTTTGAACATATAAAAATTCTTTAAATTATTAAAAGTTTTGGAAAAATGTAATAATGCATTATAATAAAGTTTTGAATTTATTTTCCGTTTGCATAGATTTGTGGACTGTGACATCATTGTTATTATCCTAAAGGAAAGATTTTGTGCATTTAGTTGAAGTGTGTGTTTTGAAAGAAATCTAGAAAAAGATTTTCGCGTATTTATACAGTGGTAGCTGCAGCAGCCCTACTGATTTTTGTGGTGATCCTAAGCTTCTACTAGACGCAGGTAGTACTAGGACGTGACCGGGTCATGCCGTACATTCAATACGATATTTTATTTTTAATGCACATTTTAAGGAACATGCATCTCCTTTTTCTTCCTTAGACAAAAATGGTTGAGTACAAAAACCAATTGGGATATGTTTTTTTTAATATTCGATTGGTATAATTTTCGATCCTGTTGGTATGTGGTTTAATAAAGTAATTCTGACGACGATTACGTTATATCAGTCGGTTTATGGAGGAAAGTAAGACTATTTGGTATTTTGTTTATTAAGCAGGTAAAACGGGTTTATGTGACGTTGGGTTATAATTGAGTTAATATGAACCTTAGTAGTATTGGATCAGTGTTAATTAAAGGTTTATAATAAATTTTATAAATATTAAGATAAGCTACATAGTTAAGGATTAGATTAATTATGTTTTGACACTTAATTGTGATTATGATTTTTTTATTAAAATTTAACTTAAATGTCGGAGTGTTTTTAACAAGTGTACACAGTTTGGATTGGATTGGACAAGGTGAATCCAACAAGCTTAAAGGAAGAAAAAAATCCAAGTTAGGTTGAAAAGATATGTTTCTCGACCCTACTTATTTATATACTGAAACAAAATATATTTAAAATGGTTTAATAAGTATAAGATTAATATTAATATATTTAAAATTAAGAAAAGATTATATGTGTGATAATATAAACATAACCTATATTATAATAAATTGATTCTAGTTATATATTGGTTAATTTGTTGTAATATTTTGAATTTATGTTATTTGTTGTTATGCTAAAAATATATATGAAAGATTAACAATACACCTAACTATAAAGAGTAATTTAATTCAATATTAATAATTTACTTTCATACATAAAACATTTTTTACTAGTTTGAGTGTCAGAGTTTTTGTAGGTAGACTTTTATCTTATTTTGACTATAAGTTAGCGACAAATCTAATAACTTCATATATATTTAACAAAATTTCTTTAACAATAATTGACGTTCACTCTAAGACTGAGATAAAGTTTTATTCTGTATTTTTTTTTTCACCTTAACACATATTCATTTTAAAACTACCTATATAGCATATTGTGTTACATATCATTTTTAATTTAGTTCAGAATTCAGTTAGTCGAATTATGAGCTTCAATTTTTATAATGGTGACCAAAATACTAGTCGAAATTCGGTGTTTGAAAAACTGAATTCTGAACTAGTTCTTTTATTTTTATTTTTATTTTAAATTTTATTAAAATAAAAGAAGAAAAAAATAAAAGAATTATAAGTTTTTGTAATGAGAATATATGTAATTATATGTTTGAAATTTGTTAAATTATACTTTTGAAATAATTTGTTTATTTTATTTTATTAAAAATTAGAGACAAAAAAATATATTAAGAAATTATATATTTAATAATTTGTCTTTATTAATTTTTTAATAATTTTTTTTGAATTATTTATAATATGAATTTGTGAAATGATATGTTTATAATTAAGATAAAATAATTTGTTTATTTTTACTCACTCTTAACATTTTTCTAAGCTCACACCATTAAGATGATCATTACAAAAAGAAAACAAACACACAAACAGATAAATGCAACAAGGGTAAGCTATTATTGTAAACAAATCAAATCATGCAATTATAATTTAGCATACAACACATTTCACTTTAAAAAAAAAAAAGAACATAAGCATATATACATATTCTAGACTTGACAAATTCAGATACAAGTATTGATGTCGAGCTATGACGTGTCATGCACTTATGGTGGTGGAAAAGTTGAGCCCCCAAGCTACCACACAAGATTAGTTCGTCAACAACCTATGGACAGAGAACACTAGACCATAGACTAGAACTTTTTGCTACTCTTTACCACATAATCATCTTCCCTATTTGAGACAGAATGATTATTGGAGCGTTGGGATAATCCCGAAGACCGAGTTTCCTACATCAACACCTACATTATAGGGCACCACCATGGAATCTCTCCACGAAAGTCATGGAATTATGTCCATCTACCTACACATGATCCAAACAAAATCATTACAATCGTCATGTTCATCAACCATACACAAACCATAAACATGTTCACAAATCATAAATATATATTTATTCAAATCAATTTAGTATAATAAATTTATAAACTAATTTACCCAAATAAAGAATCCAAAGCAAGGAAAACATATAAGAACTTAGAAATAAAGCGCTCAACAAATTTTTTATTTTTTAATTAATTAATTATTTTTTTAATTTTTTTTAAGGATAATTGATTATCATACCTAATAATCGATTATTCTAGACGAAAGTCATATAAAGACGACCTTGTAACTGAAGTAATCCATTATCATTCCTGATAATCGATTATTCCAGAGAGTTTTGAAGAAAAGATAACATTTTTCTCGAAATAATCGATTATCAAGTAAGATAATCGATTATCCCTATCAGTTTTGACATTTCACATGATTTTTCTGGTTTGGTTGCATCTGCGACTCATCCAACAAATAAAATAGGTTCCTTAAACACTAAAGTTGATGTTAAAACATATTTATGGTTAAAATTAAGTATCACTTTGCTCATTAGATCATAAACTAGGTGAACTAAACCAAATCAACAACTCAAAAGTATCTAAACTTAATTCTACCCATTTTAAACTAGAAATTTGCAAACTAAGGGTATGAACAAGTCACAATTGACTCAAAAATAGACACCAAACCTTCGATTTCATCACAGATCTTCAGCTTTAAAATTTCACTTGTTAAAACCTCTAAAAATGAACTAAAGCCATACAAAACTCAACATATCAACTACTAACGAATTCTACATCATATTTTCCTTAACTCAAAGCCTAAACAAGTTTAAAACGATTATAAAACAGACCCAAAAACACAATTTTCCCCATTTAACCGTTACCTCAACCTTTCGCTTATCAAAATCCCTTTTTTAGACAAAAACTAACCTATAAATCAACATATTTTTCCCTTAAAATGAAAACTAAAGAAAAGGTGTAGAGAAACTGACTTACAAGTCATTGATAGAAAATGAAGAGCTCACTATCGTGATCTTCTAAGTACTTTCTGATTGTCAAAAAGATGTCTCAAGAGTTAAAAATCTTAAAAAGAATGGAGAAAGAACTCAAAGAACAAGTTTTAAAGTGACGAGTGTTTTAAATAATGAGACATATTTATAAAATTATACTTATATTATTAAATTATTTTGACATTAAACTAATTTGATTTTGTTAATTTAAAACACTTATTAATTCTAATACTCTATTTTCTAAGTTATTATAAATAAAATTTCTATTTGAGTTTGGTGATGTTTTATTTTGTTCTAAAATCATAAATGATTAAATTTCGAAAAATTAAAAATGATATCAACAATTTATGAAAATAAAATCCACAAATAGTTTTTTTTTTTTTTATGAATAGTTTTGTGGAAAATAACTTTAGTTTAAGAAGTGCATAGTGGTGACCCAAAAAGTCCCTCCAGCATAAAATGGGTGGACAGTGTAAATAAGTCTTTGCTCGTGGATCACAAGGATAGACATCGACACAAAAAGAAACTATTAAACTAATCTCTCTGTCTGTGGGTCCACCCTCCACCTCTTCTCTCCCTTCCATCACACTCATAACCACATTTATTTATTAAAAGAAAAACATCAAAACTATAACATTAGAGTCTATATGCCATACTTAAACAAGTTAGGATAATAACAGAAACATAAATGGATCGTAGGACACTTTTTCATTACTTTGTAAATGTTTAACTCTGTGGATGCAAATGTTGGGGACCTACCCCATAATATTCCATGAAAACCAACCTTCTCATCGTCATATGTCATTTCATCTAAATTTCTCATGGCTTCGTAAGATAATTATTTTGCAAGTAAACTGAGTATTGACCATTGACCTAGGGTTACCGCTACACTTCCACTTTCTATTTCACACTCATCTCATCACTCAAACTCTACCTCCGTACCATCTCTCTATCCTCATTATGCTCATCAATTCATGAATCCTCATCACAAATCATGTCTCATAAATATCCTAATAACACATTTTTTTATTTTAAAATTAGACTTCCTAAATTTATAAAACAGTTATTTTAGTTCTTAAACTGAAAATGGAGTATATTTTGATTTTTAAATTTTAAAAATAAATAAAATATTTTTTTAATTTAATAATATTTATTTTTTGAATTTTTTTGTGTGATATTTCGAATTTATTTTTAATTTATATGTATCAAACAAATGTTATCCTTAAAAACACGTGAAACACTAAAAATATTTAATGCAGTTAAAATAAAAAATTATATTTATTTATTTTTAAAATTTAAAAACTAAATTTTATAAATTTTAATTTTATTTAAAAACTAAAAACATACTTAATTATTTATAAAATCATTATTTGAATGATTTTATTTTCTTATAAAAAGAATTTTAAAACGGAAATAAAAAATTGTCAGAAAAGATATTATTAACAACCTTACGTTTATATCTCTTACTGCAACCTTACATTTATCAATCTTTCATATAAATTTATTCATGTATCAATTGAGTTTTGTTTTACTAGTTTAATTATTATTGAAAATAGTTTGAATGAAACTCGTACTTGGAATTTATTTTCATAAAATTTTAAAGATTTATTCATTTTAATAATAATAAAAATCAATTATACTAATTTCGTAAAAACAATCTCAATTGATAAATAATATTTTTATTTTGATATATAATTTACAGGAGATTTTTTAGGTTCTAAATTATGCATGCAATTTTATGTTTATTTACATATAATCTAAACATCTGTTCGCAAGTTTCATCCTTGATTAGAGTAATTAATCTAGCTACTAATTAATATAGTTCTTTTGTTGTAAACCCTAGCCCTCTAACTATACTAACCAACCATTTCCAACCCAGGTTAATCAAGTTAATTTAATTTTGTAACTAACTTTGTTCAAATAGTTGTTGCATTCCAAAGGTTAACCTATTTTACTTTCAAAGTCCAATCATGAAATTATTTTCATAATTGTTTTAAATAAAAAACAACTGACTAAAAAGTTGCTTCAATATGTTTTAGTTTTTAAAATTTAGGATAAAAAATTATTTTAAGTCTTCAATTTTTTTTTTAATTTTTTAATCCTTCAAAAAAAAACAAAAAATATTACATTAAAACTCTATTTCACTAAATTTAAAAGATTAAAATAATCTCTTATTAATTTAAAAAAAAATAACAAGAAACTTTTCTAAGAACTAAAAACATAAATAAATAAATAAAACAACAACTCGCTACTCTCTCAACCACTATATTATTGGGCACTACATAGAAAAAGTGCCACGGAATACATCTTATCTTAAACAATTTTGTCTTATTCATTTATGATTTTTCTTTTATTTTCATTATGTTTTAAGTCAATTCACCATCCAATTTATGACAACATTAAGTTGATGTTACAACCACCATGAAATAAAACGACGCTCATCCACCACATTAATATCAAAGTACTGAAATATACGTGAATAAATTGATTTTAAAATGCCCTTAATCCATTTTTCAATCATTATCTTGAATTCAGTTTTTGTTTCATATTATATTATATTTTTATGAACTTAATTTGTTTCTTCTCCATCTTGCACAACCAATAATCCAAACCGAACTCTTCCATCGTTTTGATCGCAGTTTTCGTAAATTAGTCTGGAAATTTGAAAATAACTAGAGATTTAAAGATACCAACTTACCAAGTTTATCAATTCGCATTCATTATGCAAACAAAATGAAACCCTAAGAAAAGGGCAACCAAAAGAGTGAGAAGGAAAAAGAAGAAAAAATGGATGATGGAGGAATTCTTTGAAGAAAGAAGAGAAAACATATGTTTGTTTCCATCCCATTTCTCCTACATAGCGATCTATATATAGTACGACAAAGTTACACGAATTTTTACCTAAATCACGACTACTCACTTATTTATTCATTTTTTTTAAACGTTGTTTTTTATTTAAAATCAACAATGTTTTATTTTCATGTCAAATCAACATCCCAAAATATAGTATAAATATTATAACAAAATCATCACAAAATTAATAAAACAAGAACAAACAAGAAATATAAAATTAATAAATCATCAAGATAACCATAATATAACCTTTATATACAATCCAACGTCTAAACCATAACTATATACATTCAAACAAACTAAGAAACTAAACATTTGTTGGTCCTTCCTAAGACCTGCTCCACTAGCATCAAATCGTACAAGAACATACAACAAAATACAAACAAGAATGGTAAGCTAGATAAACAAGACAATTCATATATATTAGATTACAATTTCAAACAATAGTTAAAAAATAAACCATAACAATACATTCATCCTATACATGCCATAACCTAGACAAGACTCATTCAGATTAGGTATGAATGTCGAACTACTGGTAGTCTGTGCACTTGTAATGATAATATATATCTGGCTGAAACCAAGCTACCATACAAGGTTAGTCCATTTCAGTTTCCTAGGGCCATGATCAAAGCTTATAAAGAAGAACCTCCCACTACTCTCACCACATGACTCACTCATCTCTACTTGAGAATGAATGATTATTAGAGTGTCGGAATAACCACCAATCCAAAGCTCAATACATTTATACAACAACAACACAGACACAACCATGTAGCCTTTCCACGAGTCATGAAATTACGTCCAACAACCATTCACTTCATCAACAAACTTTTCATCATAATATTCATATGAATCATTTACATTCACATGTAAATCATATACAAATCCATTCATTTTACATTGACTAACATCATATAAAATGACTAATTATAATTCAAAGAACCATAATCAACCAAACAAGTCATCACAAGTCACATAATAATACAATTTTCTTTAAGGCATCTTAATACCCACATTTAAGTAAGTAAAATGGTTTGGAAACCCTCACCAACAGCTTTGAAAGGGTCCAAAACCGCAAAAATGACCTAAAGTATGTCCAAAATTGATATATGGAACTCCAAATTTGGTATTTCCAAAACTTGGAAAAAAAATACAAACTGGTGCGGTAGCGCTCAGCGCTCAGAAGCTAACCCTCAATGCCAGAGCCACTGGAATGGTGGCGCTCAGTGCCAGAAAGCTGGCGCTCAATGCTAGCGGCCTTAGAATGGTGGCGCTTAGCGCCAAAAACTGCCCTTCAACGCCAAAGCAATTGACAACATATTATTTTTATGGACTTTGAGACTTGTTCTAATGATCAATGGATTCCTTACACACTAGATTGATGTAAAAACATATTTAGATAAAAAAAGTACCCATTTGATCATTAGACCCGAAATTAAGTGCATTAAGTCCATTTGATAGCTTCAAAAGTACTTAAACACAAAACAACTCTTTCTAATCCCTATATCAGTTTACCAACTGCATAACCAAGTCTAATTATACTTATTAGTACCCTCTAACATTTCAAATTACTAACATCTCTGTTGTTACAAAATCTCAACATGCAAAACGTCTCATTTAGCCAAAACACCTAAGAACTCATTCCAAAAGCAGCACTAACCATTTTACACTAAACTTTTTCTCATTTGACAGCTTACACAAGTCCCAATAAGTCTCCTAATACACTCTCAACTGTCAAACACACTCCCCACTACCAAACTCAAATTCTCACTAGTCAAACCTCATTTTTACACTAAAATAACCTTCAAATTCAACAATTATCCCCTTCCCTATTTCATACCAAATTTCTTTCAATTTAACAAATCTTACAAGTTCAAAATGATATCAAAACAACACCCAACCATTTGTTTCATCACTCTAACACTCATTTATAACATTCACCCATTAAAACCTCTATTTTTTACCTTAAAAACTCAAACAAAAGAACTCTTTTATAGACCAATCACCTTGCATTCATTTCCAAGCACTAGAATAATTTCACTACACATAATCAATATAGTTTCACTCACCACAAACATACAATTCCGAAATGTCAACAAAACATTGACCAAATCCTTAATTTCATAAAATCCTCATATAACCAAACATAGAAATTTCTAAAAGTTTAACTACAATACATAGAGATACAAATTCTTTTAACATAATTACAAACTAAAACAAAAGTTTTAGCTTCCATTATCTTAGAAAACACCTACCGTTCTAGAAATCTCCAACCGTTGCTTCCATCGCAAGGAACTTCTAGAACGTCCTACAAATCACCGATTGGTGTTTGAAGACAATCCTTAGAACCTCAATTGAACCAAGAATCAAGGAAAAAAATTCTTGACACATGCAAAACAAATTTTGCTTTGCATGATCATGAACCAAAGATACCAAGGAAAAAGGCTAAAAACTTACTTGCTCTAAATAGTGAATTGATCGGGTAGATTAGTAGACCTTGTCGCAAAGATCGCCTAGACACCTCCTGATCGTCAAATAGATGACTGAGGAGTCAGAAATCTTAGAGAGATGGTAGAGAGGTTAAGAGAATAGTGTTTTAGAGAGATAAACGGTGTTTTAGGTAATGAAATGAGTTTAAGAAGTTCTATTTATATTATCATCTTATTTTAATACACTTATCTACTCTAATATTTTTTTTCTAGATTCTTACATAATATACCTATTTTGTCAGAACAAACATTGTAGTATGGATAATTTTAGAAAGTGTGAAAGTAGTTTATTTTAATTAAGAATTTAAAATATTTTAAAAAATAAATTTTAGGAATTTATGAAAGTAATTTAAATAGTTAAAATTAAAAGTTTGAAATTATATTTTAAAAATTAAAATTTTTAAATATTTTCATCTTTTATAATAAATTTGTTTGTATATATTTTCTTTGTTAACTATTAATTGAAGTCGAAATATTATTAATTTCATTGAAATTAATATTTACTATGTTTGTTGAGTAATGTTAAGCACAAATTTTTATGAACATCAACTATGAATTTTAACTTCATGTTAGACTTTTCTATTTTTATTTTTTTAAAACCATAACTTCTAAATCTTAATTCTAAATTTCTAAATTCTAAACCTAAGTATTTCATAATATTTGGTCAAGATTATTTGTTTATTAAGTTTTGATTATTTTTGTTTTGTTATTGTTTGTCTTTCATGTCTTCGGTCAAATTGAAAGGTTATTTCTAAAACATAATCTGATACTAAAGTCATTTTGTATTTTTATATTTTGGGATGAACTTTAGATTACTGACGTCCTAATTATAACCCAATTAGTTATTATGATTTGTCGTAAACCAATCTTCATTAAATCTAATGATTGCTTAAGGATAATTGTTCAATTTGTATAATACAACCGTTCGATCTTTGGATGATCTCCTTTAACATTTCTAACTGTGTAAACGATCTGGTCTTAGGTTAACCAAATTACCATACAATGGAAATAAATTAACATATATTTAAAAGAAATTAACCATACAATTATTCTAACATATTTCCTATCAAAATTTATTTAATTCATATAATACCATCTACACCATTTCATTTTCTCTCATTCATTTTCTACTCTCATTACTCTTCCATATTATTTAAAAAAATATATTAAAATTTTCCCCGTAAACATCAAGCAATCAATAAAAAAAACTAAATCCAAACTTAAAAAATCTTTAAACGGAAAATTTTCAATCTAAATATTTTACTTTAAATGGTTAAAATGAAAATTTAGCCTGCTTTGGTCACTTAAATTCAATGATTAGGTGATTTATTTTGATTTTTAATTAATAATTAGTCAAAGCAAAAATCTCCTATCGCTACTTAAATTTATAAATTAGATAATTTATTCAAATTATTATTCAATTATTGTAAACAATAAAATTGATTAATTACATAATTAATCGTATACTTATATTTTGGATAGAAATATGTAAATATAATTCGTATATTGTGTACTATACTATGTTATCCTTTTAAAACATGAAACCCAAAAATAAAAATTCGTGATAGATAAGAACACTGAGACATTACCAGCAAGGATGCGGGATCATTACTAATATAATGATGATTATTGATCTTATAACTCTAAACTGAACACAGTTAGATATATAACATTTAATCACATATTTATTGCCTTTTAATTATAAATTTTGTTACAATATTACAAAATTTATAATATTATCGTGGTGATTGTTCAACTAACTTTTATATTAAGAGATTGGGATCATTTAATAATTAAAAAAAACAATATTCTAAATTATAAATAATATTTTCCTTTTTTATATTATTCATAATTAAAACTTATAAATGTTATCTATTAATTAACTATAAAAGAGGAAAAACACCTTAAAATTTACCTATTAAGAAACAATCAATCGAAGTTTATAATTTTTTAAATAATCGATACCTACGAATTATAAAATTATCATGAAAATATAAAATTTTCGATGATAGAACTTCTAATTACATTTTCTATTTTTTTTATCACTGTTTTTTTATTAATAATTTATTAGAAGTCAGATATTCGACCACCTTTTTAATTGATTTCTGAATCTGTCCTGGATTATAATAGAATTTTCGTAACCAAATTCTTAATAAAAAGATTAGGAACTGTGAAAAGTTCAACCAAAATGGCTAATCAATCAATTAAAAGAATCTCATGAATTAATTATGATAATAACCTCCAATCATATTGAATATGAGGACTGGTTACATTAAATATATACTTAGAATATCATAGTAGATATTAAGATTCAACTTATCTTTTTAACAATTGGTGGTCAAGATGAAGCATATTACCTATATATACCCTCAAAATGTTTACTCGGAGTATACTAAAGTGGAAAATTTTTAAATGATAAGATAAAATATTCTTACTCATTAATTGATATTAACTTTTTTGTTTTTGGATTAAAGCATGATTCTAATAATCCACTATGATTTTTATCATATTATTCCCATGACTAGTTGATTGTCGAGACTCCATTAGATTTGGAATCACCAAAGCATTTCAAAAGATTTTCTATCATTATTAAATGCTAGATTTGAGTTTTTTGACTGATTATTATGAAGAATAATTCTATTAATCACTCGAATTTTTTGTTCTTAAGCTACTTTGGAATCTCACTCTCAAAAACAACCGTTTTGTCTCATAACAAATGCTAAATGATTGATTGAAGGAACTTGGATCAATCCAAAATACCTACTAATTTATAGGAGATGACGACAGAATAAGCCTACAAAGAAAAAAAAAAAAAACTATCATTACTAAGTGCATCACTCTTTTGCACAACTTTTGGCTTTAATTCATTCCTCATATTCCATTCTTATTCTCAAATAAACAATCTTAAGATTATTTAATGATCATAGATTTAGTTCCTCCCAAATAAAGAATGTTATAAAAATAACTAACACTTGTCACATTAATAATTGTTCTAAACTAACATGTACATGAAATAAATGAAAATAAGTTACATTATCATTAAATAAAGGAAAAATATATTCGTGATGCACAAATTGATAACCTACCTACTTTTAAGAGTATTTTTGTCAATTGGAAAAGCTAATCTTTTATTTATAAAAAAAGTGTACGAAAAATAAAATAATGAATGTAAAATGTATGTGAATTTTTGTTAGATATCAAAATAATAGTATTCTAAACAAAAATCATACGGTTTTTTTAAAAATGTATAGTGTCGACATAAATTAAATTCAAAAGTAATTTTAAAACTCTAAGTAAAATCACGTAAGTTGAGGTTACCTAGAAATAAAACTAGCATTTTTATCAAAAATATTTTAAACAAATTAAGTTTCAAGAATTTGTTAGAATATAGGACAAGTTTCAGGATTCAAGGAACATTTACAAAAACATTAACTATGTCATCTATTAATAAGATATTCACATCTACGATCAAAGCTCATATCCTTAGTTATTTATAATTTATATTATGTACTAGATATTGACATGAATAATAGAAATGAAATTCCCATTCTTATATTACCATTAGTATTGATTTGAAAAGTTAATCTGTTAAAAATAGATTTTAAACTAATTTAATTTTATAATGTAAATTTTTTTATATATTATAATCTAACTTTGTTGTTTATCAATTCATAATTTTTATGTTATGATTTACCGTTTATGCAAATAAAAAAAAAGATTGAATGTGTTTGAATTCGTTATTTTAAATTGATTTTCAAATATTCATTTCAAATTGAGTAACAAGTCTTGACACTCATTGAAGTAAGAAGATCTAGAGAGAAAGTCAAGTCATTATAATGAATTTCTTTTTTTGTTCATGTGATAGATGTAATGTTATTCACTAGGTAACATTTATTTATTTTTCCTACATTTATACAATTGTGAAATCAACACTTGTAGAGTAAGCGATGGAGAACTAGGTTTTTTATGGTTTACTTTAGCGGATTAGGTTTTTTATGGTTCACTTTGACAGAAGACAACTTTAAAACGAGTTCAAAAATGAAGATGAAATGTGAAAATCAATTTTTAGATGGAGAAAATCAATTTTCTCTCGTGTAAATTCACATTATCACTAAACTGAATCAATTTTTCAACATTAGAGAATAAATTCTTCTTATTTGAAAATCACACCGTATTAATTCATGTATCCTAGGAAAATCGATTTTATCCTCTAAAATAACACAAAATCAATTCAATCCTTTTAAAACATTTACAATTGCTTTTTCTTTGTTGAAAATCCAAATATAAATCTAAATGTTACATTAAATAAAAATAAGAAAGTAGAACATTATATAAAAGAATATATTATTTTAAAATTTTGAATAAATAAAAATATTAATTACTTGTGATTATACTCTAATTTTATTGATATTGTATCTGTCGTCTAAACCTTTTCTTCAATAATCCTAACTAATCATATGAGAACTGGATTCGTCTTAACGATCAACTCAAACAATTCTAAGTAATGATTTCGTGTTAAGATCCATTTCAATAATAAACCTAGCACTTCTAAATGATGATTCCAATCCGTTTTTGTGGTCTCCTTCAATGTCCCACCGCCACACGCACCATTTCTACTTTACCCACAAACAAGAACTTGTTGATTCCCTCCATGCCCTTTTCCAGCGTTGCCTCACTCTGCATCAAGTTCACCAGCTTCACTCCCAATTGCTTGTCATTGTCGCCAATCCTTTATCCTTATTAGCCGCCAGCCTCAACCTAACGCCTGCTTTGGCTTTCTCACTTACTCTCGCAAAGTGTCTTTTGCAATACGAGTTGAGGAACTCCATCATCTTTTTTTTTTCTCTCAAATCTACTTTCTCAAATTTATCTTCAAATTTAAACATTTTTATAAATTTTATCAAAGAAAATTGTTGATAATTGATGATGAAAATATTGGGATTTATAGCTTAGGTTGGAAATTATGATGAGGTAGAAGTGAACAAAAATTGCTTTTGTGTTATATCAAATCAAGCGTTTGAAACCGATTCTGACAAGACCGCGACATGGATGTCAAGTCAACTCATGAGTGAATTTACCATCTTTTTTGCCAAACACACCCATAATGTCCATGAATCCATTTTGCTACATTCATCCTCGAATGTAGAAGAAGACAATACTACTGAAACAGAAAGCATTGGTCGGATTCATGAGGGGTAAGAACAAATTCACGATTGTACCTCAAAAACAAAACAAAAAATAATAAGCAATCACACAAGACCTACCCACCATGTCATCATGTCACACCCTATGTATAATAATCACATGCTATCATCCACCCACATACATGCATGAGACCAGCATGTCATCTATCCATCCGTCATGATTCATGACATTGATCTGTATACATAATAATGCCATTAGTCGAAGTAGAACACAATGATTATTGAAAGGAAAAGATTAAACACATTGGTTTGGCTATAAAATGAAATAAACAAGAGAATCCATTCTCAACCCACTTTGGTGATATGCGAGCATGGAATGAAATACCCACTAGGCATTTCTTTCTAGTGTACTCACAATAATAATACATTAAAGGGTTTTTGGGGTAACACATTCCATTTGCTTTATGAGGCGAAACTCTTATTTATCATCTAAACAAAGCCATAATCATCATCACTTGGCGCATATGCTATATATAGTATCTTAAAATATTACTCATGCATCCAAGTGTCCTATTTTTAAACTTCGATGTGTCTTATAACTTTTGTTAATTAGTCGCGTATTATGAAATTTTTTTTTTATATTTGGGTGGGACTACAATTGCACAGTAGTACAATATTAGGCATCTTTTCTCTTCTCCAAGTTTTTCATCACTCAGTGGCTAAACTCAAAATGTCAACATTTTAAAAGAGGGGCAAAGTTGAAAAAGTTAAGGGGTAAATCATCGTATGCACATGTTGCTTCATATTTAATTCTACGTGATTTGTTTGAACGCGATAAAAGAAGAGAGTTTGTATATGATTTTCTTAAAAAAAATGTTATTGGTATATAACAATGGGTTATCTTTTACAATTAAACAAGCAAAAAATAAAAAGATGTATAACATATGATAAATAAGGTGATAAAAAATATATTAAAAGGTGGAAAATATTATTGTATGAATGACACATCTTTTATTATCAACCAGCCAAGCCATTTTTTGTGTTTGATTAAGTAAAAAAAGAAATTGTAATGCATATTTATTTATAATGGGAGTTAGTGGGGCCCACAAAGTTGTTCGATGATATTGGATTATATGCGAAATGTGCCATAAACACGAAGATTCCGGGATTTATGTCTTGGCCTTGTCTCCAGTTACTATGTGACACTTCACTTCCATATCCTTAGTGATGGATGCACGCACGCTCTTTTCAAGCAATATAAAGTGGGTAGAAAACATGTATAATCTAATCCAGAGGTAGAAAAACATCCTTTAAAAATAAAAGGGACATGCTGGATAACCATACTTTAAATGATTTGGGAGAATAAATGCAATTTACCTCTGCAATATTAACCATAGTAAAAAATTGAAAGTATATGCTTTTAATTAAAATAACATTGTATGTTACGAGGAAAATACTATAATCAATGTAAATACAGAATAAATACAGTGGAAAAGATGAATCTGTTTCGAGAAAAGAAGGGAAGGACGATGAAGAGAAGGTGGAGTATCTGGTGTATCGCATTTATGGAAAAGGATGAGATTGGAATGGAAAGGTGTTTGAGTTGCGTAAGAAGCTTCAACATTCCTACCTAACAACATTAACATTACATCAAAACTACCCTTTTCTAACATACTTTCAGTTATTTGGATCAAATCAAGAATTCAAGATATACATATAACCACTACCGTTTGTGCTGAAAACGATATCAGTACACAATGACATTTTTAGCGTCACAATAATCCAATTACAGAATCAACTACATAATTTCAAATCCATGCTTGTTGTCATTCTTCACTCTAATATTCAAGTATTGAGCCAATGGATCAGATGGCTTAATTGGATTTACTGATACACTATTTTTTTCTTGATTCATTTTTTTTTATTAAATTTAGGATTCTCATAATTTTTTTCTAAAAGAACTAGGGATGGAGTTTTCCTATCCATAATATAAAATTTAAAAAATTTGGAATGATTTTACAAGACTTGAAAATACTCTATAAATTTTTTTTTAGAAAGCATTTGAAGTCCCCATTTTTCAATATAACCCAATCTATTTTTCTAAAGTACATGGACAAGCCCATCAGAGGTCTATTTTGCCAACTCTTAAGAAAACATTAAAAAAAAATTCAATTTTACTTTCTTTTCATTTTAAGTTACAAATACACAATTCAGAGACAGAATGCATAACCCAAAATACAAACTTCAAAATGTATTTTATTTTTACATATTAGACCGCACGATCCAAAATGCCTTTCTGAAGAGGTGGAGCAAGAAGGTGATGAGCGGGAGACACCAAAATAGGTGGAGGAAGGAGCTTAGGTAGAAAGTGGAGAAAAAAGATATAACGGTGAAGGCAGAGAAAAGGGTATGTTTGTGAAAGTGAAGAAGGAACACTGGTAGAGGTGGTACCAATGGAGGAAGAAGAGACACAGATGAAAGAAGCAATAGAAGAAAATAAAGGCAGAAATATCTTTTCACCTTATGGAAGCGCAGGAAGAGGTTCCCTTACAACTGCAGTTTTCAATATGCTAGATGCGAGGAGTGTGAATAGTACCAAGTTATACAGGAGTCAATGCTTGAAATGAACCCATAACAGTAAAGTTTAATTTAATAGTCGAGTTTATATAGTATAAAAAAACGCGTTTAATTTTTCTGAAACTGAATCGAGACATTTCCACATTTGGCACACAATCAAATAATTTTTTTAGAACTGAATTTTCCACCCAAAAAATAATTTGAAATCCAGAATTAAAACGATTAGGTAGAGAACCGATCAAACTGAGTTTTACAACAGAGCAAGGACCGAAGCTCCTAAAAGCAAGTTCCACCAGAAATAACAGTTCAGACATCTGTTGAAGGCCCCCTTTTCCAAGAACGAACACCATATCTCAACAAGCACCAACAACTCAGTGCGTACGAGTTCTACTACTTTCTGCATTTCTGACTGGATTGAAGTATGGATGGGCCTGCATACCAATCAATATTTTGCTTATCAAACATTTTAAAAAAGTTCATAATACCAAGTACTTCGGTTGTAGGAAAGTCGTAGGCAGCTTACTATACAATTTGAGTAAAACACATACAATTTGTCAAAAATAAGATTTTGTTGGCAAGTTCCTAATATATTAAATTCTTAAGTTTTTCATTTAATACTCTTTATTACCTGTTGTAATTTGAGATAATATCTTTAGAATCTTTCTAATTAGAGGAAATAGATACATAATCTTTTATTTTATTTTATTTTCTTTATATTTCCTAGTTTTTCTATTATCCTTTTTAAGAAAATTAGATTATTACAAATAAAGGGTATCAGAATGTATTTTTTATGATTTGAATAATAAATTAGTCTTATTTTTTACTTGGTATCAGAGCTTGTCTGATCCGCTTCCGTTGTCTTTTATGTCTGCTGACGGCCGGCTGCCATGGCCGCCAACAGCCCCTAAAAATCTCTTCTGTGTTTTTAACGGACTCCAATTGCCTTAGTCAAGTTCTAGCCTTCTTTTTTTTTTTCCATTATACCCAATTCAGAATTTGTTTGAGATTAGAGTGGGATTTGAACCCATTCCCTCTCAGACCAGTAGCTGAAACTGGTACTTTAGTTCTGTTGATGGCCAATCAATTTTGGCTCCTTTTTTGGCATTCTAGTTGACTGCCAGTTGAATCAAAGAGACCGAAAGTCTCTTCTTCGAAGAATCCAAGAAAGGCACTGCCTTCACTGTTTATTCCGCTGTGCTCCACCGCTCTTCATCGTCGGCCACCGTCGGCCACCGTCAACCACCATCCGCCGCCGGCCACCGTTGCAGTTTCGACCGATGACCAGCAGATCTGGACCACCTCCTTGAGCGACGACCAACCCCATCGGAGTCAGTCTCAGACTCCTCCGCACGCGCCGTCACGCGCCGCTGTCCCGATGTCGGAGTCACACCGCGATGCTTCCGGTCGACTCGCCAAACCTCCTCCTCTTTGTTCTGACCTCCCATAGCTGCCATTGCTACCATCTTTTTTGTTTCATAGAATCTTCGTCTTCCTCGCAACACACTTCGTCGACAGGTTGACGAGGATCCATCTCAGCCGCGAGGAGGAGAGGGTGTCACCTCACGTTTCCACTTCGCACTGTCCTTTGTTGTTCTCTCTGCTGCAGTCAGCCACCCCCGCTACCGTCAAAGTCAGTTGTTATTTTCCTACCTCCACTGCTTCCGCTATTTTCTTCTCCATCCTGAAAGGTGCCATCCAATTGCACCTGGAAATTGATTTGCTGTTGTGAAGAAGGCCTCGATTCCAAATCTGTAGGAGCCTTGGCCTTCCATTTTCCCTCATTGTCCGTATCCCGGACGTTCTCAAAAACCATTTCGATAACTTCTCGGGCGGCAGTGTTTGTTGTGTTTCTTCCGTCATCTTTTTCTCAATTGAGAAGGGTTCTCTACCTTCACGGGGCTTTCTGCCACCACCAATGGATTTCTTCTTTCGACGAAGCTTCTTCCTTTTCTTTTCCATGCCGCAAAGAAGATGTTTTTTGCGTGTTCCTCGGAATCTGAAGAAGCCGTGGATGGCTCATCCAGAGGGGAAGGGCGCTTCTACTTCTGCTTTTGATAACTACACAAAATTGTGCTTCCAAAATCTGACCTAGCTATAAGCTATACTTCCAGAGTTCAATCTGACCTAGCTATAGGCTATACTTCCAGAGTTGAATCTGACCTAGCTATAAGTTGTACTTCCAGAGTTGAATCTGACCTAGCTATAAGCTATACTTCCAGAGTTGAATCTGACATAGCTATAAGCTATACTTGCAGGAATTTGTCTGAGGGGAAATATTTTTCAGCCTCTGAAGAGAACTTCCTTCTTGGGCTAGAGTTTAGCTCGTATTTTTTGTGATACAGTGTTAAGTATCACCATTTAGGAGTAGTCCAACAGAGAACTTTGGAGAGTTGTTCTTTGAGACTGACCACTGAATTGACTCTTTCAAAGTTATGGGATTCTGAATTGACTCTTTCAAAGTTATGGGATTCAGGTTTGTCCCTCGTACGGATCGATTCTCACCAATTCTTCCACCTTCACGTTCTGCTGTTCAGTTATGAGGAGGAGAAAGTTGAAGTTTCATTGTGCTAGTTCGCCTTCGTCTGTTGCTGTCCAAGTTGGTCTATTGAATTTATCTCTAATTGAGTTTGTCTATTCCAAGCTTGGTTCATACAATCTTGTATGATCCAGCTTGAGGAGGAGTGTTGTAATTTGAGATAATATCTTTAGAATCTTTCTAATTAGAGAAAATAGATACATAATCTTTTATTTTATTTTATTTTCTCTGATACCACTGTTGGGGAAGTTCGACACACACATAGATCTCCACACATGGTAAGACATTGTCCGCTTTGGACCAAGCCCTCACGGGTTTGCTTTTGGTACCACTCCAAAAAACCTCTTACCATTGGAGGTATCTATGTGTATATAAACCGTTGACCAACCCTTCTTTTACTCAATGTGGGACTTTGTTTGCACTTCAACATCCTCCCTCAAACAAAGGACTATGGTCTCCTTCCTCTCCCGCTGCGGAAGTCTTATGGTCTTTTTTATCCCTGAGTACACCATGGTCAGCATGAAGCATTTCTCTTTTGCCCTCTTTCACGATCCATGGTCACAACATTGAGATTTCTCTTGCTCTCCCTGCCTCTCATGATTCATCCGGCGATTCGCCACTGGCCTCCAGCCTGGCTCACCTGATCATGGGGGGGAGGGGGGGGGGGACGTACTCGTCTGAGCTCGGTCACCAGACCCGAACCATGGGCTCTGATACCACTGTTAGGGAGGTTCGACACACACATAGATCTCCACACATGATAAGACATTGTCCGCTTTGGACCAAGCTCTCACGGGTTTGCTTTTGGTACCACTCCAAAAGGCCTCTTACCATTGGAAGTATCTATATGTATATAAACCCTTGACCAACCCTTCTTTTACACAATGTGGGACTTTGTTTGCACTTCAACATTACCACACTTGTTACCAAAACAAATAAGTTTAAAGGGGAAACAAACATAAAAATCCAGGCCCTAACTACAAATCATCTAGGGCATCAAGTAAAGAATTAGAATCCAACTAAAGGTAGGATAACTTAACAAGCACCATAAATAATTTGGAACCATCGAATAGCAGGGAAGTCGTCTACTTGGCAGGGATTTCCCAATACTAAAAAAGATTGAACTCTTACCATGGCTTCTTTTGCAGTGGGACGTTCTTGGTGATCATAACGTAATAACTTGTCAACAAAGTCAACAGCCTTTCAAAAAAATAGTATAAATATAAAATAAGAAACAATGATAATAGAAGTACGTTTAAATGAATAATTACAATGCATACTACCTCAGGAACAGCCAAGTGGTGATTGTCTACATTAATAAACTTTGCCCAAGGCTTACGGCTATGCCTGTCACAATATTTCGAGTGTCTTCTTAGTCAAAACAATAATTTTATACAACAAAAGCGACATAAACTAAACTATGACAGCATACAAACAAACCTCCCAATTAGTGCCGCAAGATGTGGGTCCAACTCTATTCGATACTTATCCAAATATGCACTTAATTCATCTGTCCCAAGCACCTATTGCAAGAGCAAAAGATTATCAATCAAATTCTCTATCATCTATTTTAAGTTGCTTCTACACCATGCTGTAGCCATGTACTTAGCATAGACAACTTTTTAGGAAATGGAAGAAGGGATTTTCAAAAAGCTAGTAAACATCCCGTTTCATTACAAGACCACAATTGAGATAAGATTTAGGGATTCACATTTAAAGGTACTTTGGTTAAATGCTAATTATTTGGCACTCGGCAAAATAAGAGGGACACCTAATCTCTCCTTCGGCAAAATAGTAATGGCCAATAGAATCAATAGATAGTCAGAAGGGATGTCAATTGATAGCTACTTGTCTACCATTCTTCCTTTAGAGAGGTTGCAATATCTTCAGCCTTCAAGGAGAATGATCAGAGTGCTAAAGGTAACTTTTGTCAAGGACCCAAACTTCAACAGATGAATGTCAATTAAGGCAACACTTGTTAAATTTCACAGAGGTGATTGATGTCACCAAGGAGAATAAAAGAAGTGATATTTCTGATTCTTGCTCAGATGCCACAGAAAACGAAAAATGAACAGAAGAACTGCAAAAACAAATGTAAGTCACACCGCTACTATACTTCAACGATCTAGGGTTAACAGACCCACTGCTCAGATCAAGGAAATAAAAAAGCTGAGACTTAGAATGGACAAAGAATGGACCAAAACTAACAAAAGGTAGTGCACTAGTTGAATTTGTCAATGGGAAGACGGTACATGGCTTTCACACAGGCTGGAGTTTAAAGTGTCCGGGCAAATTTCCAAGAAACAACAATGGATGCAGTTGAGTGAACAACCCGGTGCAGAAGCAGGATGAGATGTCCACATTTAATTGAGAATCAACCTGCTTTGACAACATGTTGACACTAAGGACAGTATTATGGTGCTTTGAAAGTGTTTCAAGTGGTGTTGACGCTCAGCAATAAGGATTTACTTGCAATAAATCATGGTATTTTGAAGAACAAAATAGTTGAATGAAATATGGGTTAATATCCCTAGGTTACATTGTATGCTGTCAACCTGATTAGATGAGAAATCATTTAAATATGTACTTTCAAACAACCACCCACTAAGTAGGACAAGCTCTAGTATACAGAAATGAATAAACAGGAAAAGAAAAAAGATGTAGGATTCAAGAAGAATGCAAACTTGCAACACAAAATGTCCCTAGCATGATATGTATGATTACATAAAACAGTCAACAGGGCAGGAGCAAAACAGTAATGGGTAATCACCCAAACACAACAATCTGACTCAAATTTGGGTAAACCTCCCAGGCTTACCTTAGCTATTTTGACCAGTTGATCATAGTTATCATGTCCATAAAAGAATGGCTCCTTACGAAATATCTGAACAATGTAAAAACACAAGCCTGAATCAAGCAGAGGAGGATATTTCAACCTGTATTAAGACTTCAAAAAAAAAAGAAATTGATCTACCATGCAGTAGCTAAAGATTCTAAGGTTTATCTCTCAATGAAGCTAAACACTGAATAATACAATACTGTATTTGAAGGAAAGTGCACCATTTACCATCCCAGCAAACATACAACCAAGACTCCACAAATCTAGCGAGTAATCATAGTCTTGAAGATCAACAAGAAGCTCAGGACCTTTGAAATATCTGCACAAGAAAATCAAAGGTTAAAGCAGAAAAAAAATGTAGATCAATAACAATTAAAAATAAAAACTATCAAGTAACCATAATAAACATCGTTTTTTTACCAAAAACATAAACAAGCTAATGACAAATTTGGATTCTCTGTTGGGTTTTCTATTTTGTTCTTCTGTTGTGTCTTTAAAATACACTGATGGACACTGATTTTGATATTTTAGAATATATTAAAAGAAATTTAATATACCAACATCAGTGTATTTTTAATGCTCCCTGAAGAACAGTACCAAAAAACCTATCAGAGAATCTGGACTAGCTAATGACAACCCCACCTGTTCTGCAGTACACCAAATATATCATCACCCAATGGCTAAAAGGTGTTCATGGAGGGATATTGCTGTTCATAATTTACCAACTTATGCATTGATTTTGGACATTAAATTTCCAAAGCCCACACATTCTTGGCTCCAAACAAATTTGGCTTACCAAATGACATTTTAAATAAAAAGAAAGCCTTCTTAACGTTCTAACTCTAAATTTTGCACTCAAGGGTTTAGTTCATGTAACCAAGCCTAAAGGCAAATGGAAGGAGTAATCACAAAACCCAAAGGAAAAGCCAAACCAGTGCAATGTGTATGGAAATGTTTCTTCAGCAATTACTTTGTGAATTTATAAATCATTTGCAAAAGCATGTGCAACCCTCCTAGGATGGTTTAGTTGGTTGAATACTTGAGTTAAGTAGCATGCAACAAGAACGCACAAGTTAAAAGCCCACAATAGACCCTG
The DNA here is from genome assembly GCA_027742785.1 of Vigna reflexopilosa. Classification (NCBI taxonomy): domain Eukaryota; kingdom Viridiplantae; phylum Streptophyta; class Magnoliopsida; order Fabales; family Fabaceae; genus Vigna; species Vigna reflexopilosa. The sequence continues at coordinate 55,872,629 of CM050911.1, read as the reverse complement.
TACCCCTTTCCCCCCTCCACCCTCCTGCCCTTCTGCCTGATGTTCAACTGGGTTGCGCCCAAAGGCTTAACGAACATCCCACCAGCCCAACACAACTATGAATCCTCCCACAAACATCCCCCTAATCAGAAAATAGAATAAGTAGATCTACCTTGACGCCACACGAACATTATACTCTTTCCCAGGATGATAGAACTCTGCAAGTCCCCAATCTATAAGGCGAAGCTTACGCTGCTCATGATCAATCATTACATTATGTGGTTTCACATCCCGATGCATGATTCCTTGTGAATGGCAATAATCCAGTGCCTGGAGGAAATTCCCAAAAAACAATTGCTTCCATGTTGATAGCCACAAACAATTTACATCGTATGATTGATAATATAATCTAATGCAGATTATAGGCAACAAGTTGAACAAAGAAACACAATAGTCACAATACACACACCATACAAAGGAAAGTGTAAGTAATATGACAATAAAGAAACCAACTCAACAAAAGGGTATATAGATACAGATACATTATCCTTTGCAAATATTATTTATAATTTAAACTTTCAAGGTAAGACTATAGATTGCTACTTCAGTAAAACAATTCCATAATCAAGTGGCATGTGGATTTTTTCATCAAAGATTATTTCATCGAATGGCACAAACTATCAGCAATACCATTACCATACAATCACTAAAATTTGCTTCTGAATTCTAGAAAGGTTTAAGGCATAGTTGCCAAATAGCAGCATAAAGCAACTGACCCCAAAATCAACATAGCATGTAGTGGGAAGAAACTATGCTTTGGTTTTAAGATGCCCATAACATCAGTTATATATATATATATATATATATATATATATATATAGAGAGAGAGAGAGAGAGAGAGAGAGAGAGAAGAGGGATCAAATTACTTGAAGAGTAACTCTAAAGGTTACTCCTCATTATGCAATGTTCATCTGAAACTAAACCAAAGACAGTATTCACTAAATCTGTAAACAAAATGACTGAAATCTTCATATTACCAAATATAATTCAACAAGAAGATCACAAAAATCATTAACATTTAACCTTGTTATGAAGCATCAAGTCTATCTTGTGTCCAACACAATGTATGGATAAAAAAAATATTAATAGCTGTGGCAAATTTATGCTTTTAGCTAATATTAACGACAGAGTATAAAACTTGCCTTCAGAAGTTCAAAAATGTAATATCGAATATCATAGTCTGACAATGTTGGATAGAGCACTTTAAAATCAGTGTTATTGACATATTCAAATATAAGACTTGGGGTCTTTGACTGCTGATCTCTAACAATGTCAAGCAACTTTACAATATTAGGCCCTCCACAAAGATTCTGTAATATTTTGATTTCCCTCTTGATCTGCATTCAGAACCAGAAGCATTGTCAAAGTTACATGTAAATAAACAGGATGAGTGCAAAATATTTTAGTTAAGAAGAAATAAACAACTAAAGAGCCCCTCTCCTACCGGAGCATTTTTAATCCAAGTAAGCAAATGGAAGGAAATAACTGGAACTACTACGTAGCACTATGGCCACTTGCACGAAATTCACGTTCATAATAAACACAAACTCATTTTGTCTTTCCCTTGAAGTTCTGCATGAAAGGTTTATAACCTTTGCCGTTCCTTTTCCACATCAATTTTTTTTATCATGTTTGATACTTTTAGTCAATTTCACTTCCTAGGATAGAAATGTAGTCTCAATCCCAAAAAGATGCGTAGAGAAATCAACACAAAAATTGCTAGTGATGTAGATGAAAATGGGATGACTGGACTGCTATATAAAAACTATGTACTATATGCAAGATTATTCCTTTGTACTGCACATGTATAAATCTTCAAACTTAAGAACTATCCAAAAGTAAAGACAAAAATTATTCATAATTAATATTCAAAAGTCATACAATAAACATAAGATCACAATAAAGAAAAGACAGTAGAATTAATATAAACAAGTGGGGGTGAGTGTGAACATCACAACGAAGAAAAAAATGAAGAGACATGAACAAATAGATATTTCAAGGTAGGTCAGAACACAAAAACAAAGCCCCAAAGATAATACAAATGAGTACAGGATTCGTAAAGAAATTGGTCTGAAAACAGATATACCTTCTTCCAACTCCGGTAACTAATTTCACAAGGGATGTGACTGATATTTTTGTAATCCTGTCTAAACATCCATTTACGCATATCCTTTTACAAGTTATTACATATCTTACCTGAACCCCAGAAAAATTAAATAACCAAAGTTTCCCTCTTACCAAATACAATAATAATCATCATATATATATATGCAATATGTTAACTCTGGGAGGTGAAACGTTTCAACTACAAAAACAACATATGCTTACCACTCTTCTATTGTATGCTTTCCCCAATAATATATCACCGACCACCTCAACCACCAACATGACTTGCCTATGATTATTATAGCACATGCATAAAACCACAATCATTTACTAAACTAAAATTGAAAAGTACCCACAACCAACAACACACAGAAACGAAAACCAAAAGGTTCACAGAATAAAACGACAGCGCCCAAACATAACTCACCTTCTTCTTCTTCACGGGTTTCAGAATCTTAATGACACATTTCTCACCATCAGTGCAGTGAACGCCTTCAAACACCTCACTGTATTTCCCCCTACCGACCTTCCTCACCACCTCGTAATCATCTTGCTCCCTGTGAAATAGCCACAACAATAACAACCCTAAATTCCCTTTCATTTTGGAAAAGGAAGAAAGACAATATATTATCCAAAATAAAATAAAAGAAGACGAAAAAAAAAGCTACAGGAATTTGAAGATCGAAGGAAACAAGAAGAGTCAGGAGCATCTTTTACCCCCACTGGACGTTTAGGGACTCGTAGTCCCAATATTCCTTAGGGCGAACAACGTTGACGTCCGCGTAAACCCTGGCCTTGGAGGAGGCGCCGGGGCGGCGCGTGGACTTTCCGAATTTCTGCGCCATGGCGTCGAGGGGCGGCGGCGGCGGAGAGCGAGCGAGAGGGGCGTCGGCGAAGTGGCGGAAGGCGGAAGCGGGTGGAAAAGTTACGGGGAAGTTGGGAGAGCGGATAGGAGGAGAGGGAAAGGAATGGGAAAGAGAGGAGCGGAGGAGAAGAAGCAATCTATCGCGCGAGAAGTTGTAATGGAAGGGCCTTAGGGCCATTAAATTGCAAATAAAAGTTGCAGGGGAAAAAAGGCTCTGATGCCTAAGACGCAATTTTCAAACCCTCGTCTCATTTTTTTTTTTAATTAAAAAATCTCCTTTTCTTCTTTTACTTTTCTTTCCTTTCTTTATTCCTTCATCCTTTTAGTTTGCCTTTCAGTAAAACAGAAATAAAATATCAGTTTTAATTAAAGTGTAACTTGCTGCACTAAGTTTGTTTGCATTAAGACCTCAGTCAATCTCACATTGTTGGCAATTTAATTCGGAGTCGCTAATTTAGCCCTCCAATTGTCCATTGAATGGATCACATTATTAATTAATAAAATAGTTTCCAAAATTGTATATTACTAATTAAGTTTCCAAAATTGTCAATTGAATGGATCCCAATATTGATTTCTCCCATCCTTCATAAATATCAACCGTATCACTACTTTTTTATTTGAAATGACGTCTTTTAAAATATAAACATGTATTGTGAGTCTATTTTTGTAACAGAAGAATATGATTAAAAGATGTTGAAATGTAATGACTTTGAAAAAGCAATACTAAAATATGAATAAATATATATGATGTATATGTATACATGATGTAGAAAATTAGTTGGTGATATTTGAAAATTTGGTTTTATTTTTAATTGTGAGAATTTTAATACGCATTCTCGTATAGATATATTTGTAAAATTTCATCTAAAATAATAGATTTAAAAACTACAAATTTCATTAATTTATAATTTTAACATCATATTAAAAAGTAAATTTTAAGTCTATCTTAATTCTACAAAATTGATTTATGAAATGAGATTTTTATCTACTTTATATACTGTAAAAAGTAATTTTGTCTTTGCTTAATGTGATACTTTCAACACTCTTAAATCTTATATAAGATGTTACGATTGAGTTGAGATTATTTTTAATTTTCGAAATACATACGAAAAACTATATTGAGTAGATCTATGAATTCCCCCCCCCCCCATCGTTTGATAGTTTGATCCTGACCCATATGGGTTGGAGTCATAAAAACTCACAGGACCATAAAATCCGCCATGTCCACGGGTCAAAATATCAACAAAAGTCTAGTGAGCCAAGGTTAACCCATGATACTTCTTTCTAAAAAAATATTCATTTTGAATACAAGAAAAAATACAATTAACTCCTAAATTATAGTAAATTTAAGCTTTCAATTAGTCAAAGAACTATATATAAACATTTTAATCATATTAACATAAACTTTGGAAAAGGTTTCAATAAATTTGATTGTTTGCTAATATATGAAAATTATACAGCAACATATGACCTATGGAGACGAGTCAATTATTGTTGCGAAGGCTTGACAATATGATAGAAAGGTAACCGTGATGGTCTAACCAATAAGTATTCTTTCTTGTTCAAAAGGGCATAAGTTGTCCCTAACACCTTTATCTCCTACAGTGGTTTATCTGAATCAAATTAAGATGAAAGTGAAAAGAGAGCAAGGGACAAATGAAGGAAGAGAGAAAATTCTAGATAAAGCCATGAAAAAGGAAAGTAAAAAAAATAAAGAGTGGTAAAAGCCTTAAGAAAAAAAGAAGTAAATAAAGTGTTGTTTAAGAAGCAACCTTTATATTTGTTTATGCCTAACAATATTTGTTTGACTTATGTGCAAGTTTCTTTGTCTTTAAGTTTGGAGCAAATTCTCAAGGAGTGTGAGAGTGTCTTCCCTAAAGACATTTGTCATAGCTTACCTCCTGAAGGGGGTATTGAATACAACATGAACCTTATTTTGAGTACATCCCTTCCTAATAAGACAGCATATAGGAGCAATATAGAAGAGATTATGGAAATACAAAAGTAAGTGGAGCAACTCATGGAGAAATATGGGTTAAAGAGAGCTTGAGCCCATGTGTCATGTCGATCATCCTTGTTCCTAAGAAAGATGGACCATGGAAGATGTGCGTTGACTGTCGAGCCATCAATAACGTCACCATCAAGTATAGACATCATATTCCTAGATTTAATGACTTGCTTGATGAAATGCATGATGCTTTGTTATTTTTCAAGCATATATTTAAAATTGATTATCACCAAATTAAGGTGAAAAAGAGAGATGAATGGAAGACTACTTTCAAAACTAAATTTGGTTTGTATGAATGGATGATTATGCCTTTTGGGTTAACTAATGCACTTAATAATACCTTTATGAGATTGATGAATCATGTGTTGAGGAATTTTATTGGTAAGTTTACTGTTGTGTATTTTGATAACATCTTGATATGTAGTAAAACACTTGATTCACACTTTGGGCATTTGAGAAGTTTTATTAGAGCTTAAGAAGGAGAAACTATATGCCAATATGGAAAAATGCATTTTTTTGTACAAATGAAGTTGTTTTCTTAGTGTTTGTAGTTAGCTCTAAAGGAGTGCAAGTTGATGAACAAAAAGTCAAGGCCATTAAGGATTAGCCTACTCCTAAGAATGTAACAGAGGTGAGAAGTTTTCATGGTTTGATTAATTTCTATAAGAGGTTTGTTAATGAATTTAGCACCATAGCATCCCATTAAATGAAATTATTAAGAAATATGTGAGGTTTACGTGGGGAAAGGAACAACAAGAGGCTTTTGATAGTCTAAAACACAAATTCAAAGGCACTCATCTTATTTTTACCAAATTTTGAAAAATCTTTTGAGATAAAGTGTGATGCTTTAGATATTGCATAGGAGGTGTTCTCTTGCAAGAACGACATCCTATAGCCTATTTTAGTGAAAAGTTGATAGGGATTGTGAGAAATTATTCCACTTATGACAAAAAGTTATACACCTTAGTGAGAGCTTTGCACACTTGGCAACATTATTTGCTTCTTAAGGAATTTGTACTTCATAGTGATCATGAATCCCTTAAATACATTAAAAGCCAAGACAAACTCAATAAGAAACATGTTAAATGGGTAAAATTTATTGAACAATTTCCTTATGTTATTAAGCATAAACAAGGCATGACAAATGTTTATCTAATAGACAATTGGAAGAACAAATCTCCTTAAGGCTCGTGATGCTCCATGGAGATTGGAATTCAAAGGACATGAAGATTATGGCTTTGAGTATAATTGTACAATAGTTTAAGCAATTAAAAATATTTGTATTCCTCTAATCGAAAACAATTCATTTATGTTTCTAAATTTTCAAGTTATTTTTAGGCCTGATGCCTTTGGGCTTTTCTTGTAGGATTTCTTAGGTGGCTTAAACATCTGTTTCTATATATAGGGCCACCAAATACTTATGTAGACATTTTTAAGTCATATTATATGCATTTGGATTATTTGAGAGAGGATTCTCTTCCACCACGCCCATCACCACTACCACCACCACCACCACCACACCACCAGCGCCACCACCACCACCGCCAACACCTCCGTCGCCACCACAACCACAACCACCTCCAAAACAACCACCACCACCACAACCACCACTATCACCACCATCATCGGTTCTTGAATTAGAACTCTAATTCTTATTAAATAGTAACATCTTTATGGTGAATTTTCATTTAACTTATCAATATACTAGATTATAACATCCACATCCCCGTCTTATTTCATATTAATTTCTAATTTATTTTTGTTGCGTCTTTTGAAGATTAAAATTCAAAAAAGATTTTCTTTGAACATGATCATATCAAGGAGAAAGAAGAATAGAAAGAGGAGGAGAAAAATGAGTCAAAGATGAAGGACTTAGCAATAATGGTGACGACAGATGTGATAATGGTAACAACAGAAATGACAACACCGAGAAGAAAGAAAGAAAGGTGAAAAAGAGAAAGAAAAAGAAAAGAAGAATAAAAAGTGAAAGAAAAGGAAAAAAAAGAAGAAAAAGACCAAATTGTGATATTTATCAATGGATTTTATAGGCGAAAAAGGAATTTATTAATAATTACCAATGAATATTTACCGATGAGTTTTCAGAATCGTCGATAAAACTTTTTCAGAACCATCGACAAAACTTTTTGACAAGTATTTTACCAATAGATTCTTTTTATAGTCGGTAAGTTAATAATTTTGCTTTATTGACATTGTTTTTATTATTTCCCATCTTTGTTTGTTAGAAAATTCATTTTTTAGTATAAATTGGATACTGTAAAATAATTTTCTTTTGTTACAATTATCTAAAAAAATAACAACTCAATTCATCGTGAACTCGTATAAGATAATGTTTAGAATATATTATGATGAATTGTTGTACAACATGTTTGTTTATATTTAAGCTCTAACTCGATGCATCATAACACCTTGAGATGCTTACATTTAGTACAGTTCAATGTCTAATGCATAAATGCTTAGGATGCAATATAGTTTATACTTACGTTGTGATGTGCAGTGTAATTAAATGTTCATGTGTGTTATAACTTGATGCAAAGTCTAACTAAAATGTTTATGTTTGATATAACTTGATGTTATGATTTAATGTGAAACATAGCTGAATGCTTACACTCTTGTAGGTCGTATCTATGGCAAGATGCATAGTGTAGTTGAATGCTTATACTTGATATAGTTCCATGTTATAACTTAATTATTGTATTACAGTGAAAGTCGTTGCTTATATTTGATAGAATAATGTTTACCTTTTGAATTTGTATGGGTAGTGTGTTGCTTATATGAAACATAGTCAAATGCTTTTACGAAGCTTATATGTATAACTCGATTAGTGTTTTGTAATATTTACACTTGTGGTATTTAAGTATAATGACTTGTTAAAAAAAAATTCAATGAGATCTGAGGTAAATATGTTCAAGGGACAAGACAAAGCTATAGATACTCAAATTAGATAGAGTTGAACTAAAGATAATCAAATCAAAATATGGAGTTGAGTTATAAATAGAATATAAATATTTAAGGTGTGAAATTGATATAGATGTGCTCAAAATTTAAAACAAAAACAATTACACTCTTTTTTGTCTTATATTATCCTCAAATTTTTATAATATGTTTTTTTTTTGGAAAAAAGAAACCTTGTTGTTTTTACGTAAAACGAAAAAAATAGATATCAATAAATAAATAAAATGACGAAAGAAATGTATTTTTCTACTTTTAAATACATGCTTGATTGACTGTGAAATATAATTTTTAATTCTAACGAAAATAAAACAACATTTCTCTCGTCAACATTTTAAATAATATATACTAAGCTAATCTCTTATGACATTACATTCAGGTATCTTCTAAAAGGCTACTTGTAGTTTCTTAGGACAGGTGCCATAGTTGTTATTATTATTATTATTGTTTATTTTTATTGTTTAAATTAACAGCTATAGTAAATGTTTATATTCAAACGATATTGGGAAATTGTAGGATCTCATTATAAGAATGAATGTAAAAAAAAAAACTAGGAAAATACCGTTAGATTATACAAATTTATAGATTTTTATAATCATTATTTATTTTTGAAAGAAAAAGGAAATAAACAATAGCTCCTAGACAAGAAACAACAACATTATCATAGCTGAAGAAACTTGATACCAACTATTATAATATGGATATCCTCAATAATTTTTTAAGTAAGTGTAAAGTTAAGTAATCCGTTTAAATTTGAAAAACATCAATATATATTTGAGAATAAGTTTTCTCACAGTAGATGTGGGAATGTTCTAAAGACCAAACATAACTATTTATGATAACTTCACCTATTTCTATTATATCATAGTTTAATCAGATTTCATGAATATTTAATTTGACAAGGGGGATAAAAATACTATTTGCAATTTTATTTTAATCATGTTTAGACAATAACACCAGAATCATCACATCATTTGCCCAAGAACTCTACACAAACATGTTCAAGTGATCTGATAGAAAAGTAATATTACCATGTCAACTTTTATCAAATAATTTTTAATATCTTAAATTGGTTTTTATAAAATAAAATGTTAGTTAAATATAAGTGAGAAGTTGGATAATAGAAACATCTATAAGAACAATACAAAAAAAAAAGAAATCACGAAATTGTAAAGATTTATTATAATATAGGTCACTAATTTTTCTCAACAGTCGAGGGAACAACAGCACACACATAAATGTTGATATTAACTTTATTTTTCCTGTGTAGTTAATATGAATCATGATGTGGCAGTAGGATTCTTTGTAATAGGCAAATTTCCATCGTAAGTGCATTTGAAAACATCTGGTTTTCTCATAAGTCGGGGCCCAATTGGTACCTTGTTATTTTTAGGACGAATATCCTGCATATATAGCATAAAATCCCATTATTACAAGCTAATTAAACTCTTTTATTAAAAAAACTGTGAAGAACAAGTAAGGATCTCTAGCCTTTTTACTCCTAATACATGAGATGAAGTTCATTTAAGTAGTGTTGAGCAAATGATCATTTGTAGTGGTCTTCCTTATAGTAATTGAATGTTTGTTGATAAGCAAAAATAAAAATTAAGGAAATTGGTAGTTGGTGTGAATTATCAACTAATTAGAAATATTGCAGAAAAAAAAAATCAAATCCCTTTTTTATGAGTCAATCACAATGTTAGCCTTACATAGTATATTGTCCAACATAAGTTTTCAGTGATGTTAGAGATGATGATAAATAAATTTTTCTTTGTAAGTTTGTTCAAATTAATATGGTGTAGATTTTGAGGGTTATGACTCGATGTCTTCTAAAATTGTTTCATGCATATTGAATAGCTCATTTGAATACTTAATGTACTAATATATGTTTAATGTATAATGATGAGTGTAAGTACAGAAAAATGGAAAATAGGAATAAGGATGTGTGCTGGATTATTTCTATACAGGAAGGACTACAAAAGTACAAAATTGGAACAAGACACTAAGCAAAAGACATGAGGGTTGGAGGCTTACATATATTTGAATACCAAAGTGAGCTGATCAATCTGTTGAGCATAGATAATTATAAAGATGGAACATCCCTTGTTCTTGTCGAAAAAATTTCTTCATCTAGAACAACTTGTATTGTTTGAACTACTTGGTGCAAGTCACACAAAGTTGGCATTTTGAAAAGGTTTTTTTCGTAGGAACAGCTCTCGTGAAGCATTTCTACAAATTAAGAGTTTGAACATGTGGTTTATTGATCCTAACCTTTGTTTTATTGGCATACTCTAGTTAGTTTGTATATTCCTTTGTTTTCTTTATTTGTATCTCAATTTTAGACAAAACTAGGTTAAAATAGAAATAAGATTGCATGTCCTTTGTGTTTGAACTTGGCCGACTTCTGATAAAAGTACTAATAGACACCCCGTTTTAGGTTTAAAAACATCTTGAAAAGTATGAACATTTATAGTTCTTTTTATTAAATAGTTTAATTTTTTTTGTGAGTAATATTTTGAGTCACTATAGTCTTAGTAAATCATATTTAAATAAGCATTTATTGCAAATTTGTAGTAATGAATGGTGGTGCTTAATTAAGAGTATTTTACCTGGTCAAATATAGCTGTTGGAATGGCCAGGGTTGCCACAGCATTGGGGGCATCGACTATTCCAGATATTCTTCCTTCACAGGGAATGCAAGACAGCAACAGGTACACCTGATGATGTTCAACATACCAGTACATGTTTAATTTGAATATAATTAACATTTTAAACTTAAAATCAAACACTTTCATCTGGATTTTAAAAAACAAGTTGAATATATTATTTTCAGCCTTAACTTAGTTTGAGACTAAATATAATTAGTGTGCAAACTATTAGTTAGAAAAGCCAAACATGTAAAATTAAATTTACTGGACACACATGATGATAAAACAATCACAACCTTAGCATTTAATCATATATAATGTGGAAATGGTACAAGAATGAGAAAAGAGCTAAACCTGTTCTTTGGAGTATCCAAACTTGGATATGTAGTCGATGGCATTGAGCACTGCTCGCTTGTATGCAACACTTGCATCTAGGTAGTGTTGTCTCCCACTTTCATCAACACTGATTCCCTCGAAAACAAGCCACTCTGAGAATCTTGGCTCAACAGGGCCTATCTCAAAAATTGGGTTTACATGAAGGGGAGTGGGTCCCATTGGTGTAAGGTACTCTTTCATTCCACCTCTTATAATTTCGCACCTGATTACACCAAAACTGTTACCATCTCTTCATATAATAAATAATCTTTCATTTTTAACATGAGTTTTAGCTACAGCAGTGGTAGAGTTAGGTGATATTTGAGTAACTGAAGTTATACTAACTTGAGTTCTAAGAAACCACTCATTTCGATTGCACCACAGAAGGAGACCTCGCCATCGCCCTGTGAAAAGTGCATGTCACCGGTGCTGAGATTTGCTCCTTCCACAAAAACTGGGAGGTATACCTTTGCCCCTCTACTAAGGTTTTTTATGTCACAATTTCCACCATTTTCTCGTCCTGGTATTGTTCTTGCAGCTTCCTTTGCAATCCTCTCCCATTCACTAGAGCCTTTTTCAATCTACAACCATATCAGGAAAAGGATTTAAAACGACACAAAGGAAAATCTTACTTGATTTCTTAGCATGTTAACAAAGCATCGCTCAAATTCTTAATACTTTTTCTGAACTTTTGGATCAAGATTAGTATGCTTTGACATGATAGTCTCATATAGGAAACTACTATCACATTTTTTCAATAAAAAAAGAAGTTAATACCCATGTATAGATTGATGGTAACTACATGATTTTTAAGCATGCAGTAATTTTACCTACAGTAGAATATGGGTGAAACCGTTAAATAAATCTTATTTAATCTCAGAACTAAACAAATGATCTCGTCTGTTATTTAAGAAAACCGACGTGTTATTGATGCGAATGACGATGATTTCACTAGTTTAGATTTCTGTGGTCGGTTAGAGTGTATTTTACTATTTCAATAGTTTTATACCACATATATAATTCCGACCAGGGAAGATGAAATGGAGAAAATTTACTGTTTTATCTATCTTTCCCTAATAAAACCTATGAGGGTGATGTATTTTATAGAAGCAATGTTTTACTAATTTCTTGAGAGGGTTTCTTTTAGTTTTAAGGTGTTATATTATCATTTTAAACTACTAAGAATTTTTTCACTTAAGACTTTAACTTTAGAATTAAAAAATATAATGAATATTATTTCTTAAATTGTTATAAATTTTTCTGTTATATTACTTTTCTAATTTCTCTCTTAATTTTGTATTAAATGTATATAGTATGATTAAATTTAAGTGTAAGAGTACAAATAACAAAATCTTAATTAATATAATATCTTGAACTTTCTCAAAAATCAACACGAGAACTAAATATGTAGAAATCTAAAATAATTTTGGATCTTGAATTCAGTGTATGGGAAGCAAATGACTCGTGATCAGATTAAATTTAGAATAATAATACCATGATACAATTTTACATTTATTTCATACATAATAAAAATATAAAATGGTTCAAAAAGTATAAAATTTTATAATTTAAAAGAAAAAAAAATAAAAAAAAAATAAAGATAATGTAAAATGAATGAAAAAAATTTAAATATTGTCAAATAATCATTTCTCTTAAATTTATAGACATTTCGGTGATGAATTGATTATTACCTTTCCAAGGAGACAACCGTTTGTTGACGGCAAGTTTGCCAAAGGTCGAGTATGCAAAACCTCACAGAGTTTGAAAGACTTAACACCATTTTCTTCTATATCTCTCTCCCTTTCATTCCATATGTTGAGGAGTTCCATTGATGGTGCAGTTCCAATTATCCCGGGGTGCGTTAAACCTGGAAATCGTACTCCTTTGCATAAACAAACTATATGAGTAGCAATTTAGCGAAATAAATATGCACAAGTGTCTTCATCATGACATGAGATGTTCACCTGGTATCTGAGGTGAATGAGCATATATTCCCTGAAAGTACCAGATAGCTTTTGTGGCACAAGGAAAATGATCTGTTAAGAAGCCACCTCCATTTTCTCTGTCAAATGTTGCAGTAAAACCCCATTCATCACCAGGTAGAGGACCCAAGTTGCATATTTCAACAGCAAGCAGATCTCCAGGCTTGGCTGGGATCCCATCATCATCCACAATTCTAATTGGCCCACTAAGATAATGTACCTTATCATCCATTCGCCCCACAACATCCAAAGTTAATTAATCACACAAAGCCATGTAAATTTCCTTCCTTGACTCTTTTTCCATGTGATTAGGAATTACTAACTACACTTATAATGCATAAAATTTGTCATTTACAGAGTCATAAAGTGTATATATACTTGAGAAAGAAACAGGTATAGTTTTCAACAGTTTGGTCTACATTTGGTTTGTCTATATATGTATAGTTTTGTTGGTTCCTTTGTCGATTAATATCCAAAATCAGGTTTAGTAATTAAGTTGTAACACCTGGAGTGGTGATGAGCTTTGTACTTACAGTTGAGAGGTCTATGGATTTTACGTCGAGTGGTGAATCATCATCTCTAATTGCGCCTCCTGTCCAATCTACCATCTCTACTCTAAAGACACTAGCAGTGTTAACAGTGGCTACGTGTGGTATGTGAGGGTGCCATCGGTTGTGGAGAGGAGGGTTTTGGTCCCATGGCTTCTTCTTCAAATCTATTGACGAAACCAGTCTTTTAGATGGTGGTGCCATGGACAAATTGATGTGTACTATGTAAAAGTTGGATTTGGTGAAGACTCTAGATAGATACTGTTCTCACATAGCTTAGCATTACGGTGAAGAAAAGGGATCGGTTTTCAATTGGTGGAAGGACCACACTTTGCTGGTCCCAGAAAACAATGTTGTAGTCACCGATGAAAGCTTGTGGCATATATTCATTTCGTGCATACGGTTCTTCTTAATTACATGATTCACTATAATATCTTAAGAAATCACACAAAGCTCCTTAATCAAGACGAAATATCATACCATTAAATTTAAATTGGGTAAAATAACTGAATGATTAATCTTTGATTCGGTACAATAAATGAATGATTAATGTTTGATTTGTATTATTAAAATAATAAAAAATAGGGTAACTTATTTATGATTAACCAACTGCAAACATGTGCTATTTTCTTTGATAAAAAAATAAAATAAAATAATAATTATAAAAATAAATATAAATAATTATTATAGTAAAAAATAAAATTTATTTATTTTATATGTATTTTTTTATTATAAATTGTTGTTTTAGTTTTAAAAAATGGTTAAGTTAAAAAAATAATAGATTAAATTTTAGAAAATGACCGTTTAAAAAATAAATTTGGAAACATAATTATATTAATTTAAAGAAATTTTATTTATTAAGAGTAAAATTAGAAAACAAAATATGTTCATTAAAAAGATTAACTTTACTAAAGAAAAATTAAAAATGGTGAATCTCTTTTGATAATGGTATAAATGCCCCATTTTTTATTATAAACTTTATCCAATTTCATTAAAGCAACGTGTGGTTCGAGTAAAAACGAATTAGAAAAAAAATAGTCCAAAGAAAAAGTTAGACTTTTTGTTTTTTTCTAATATAATTGGAGAGAGAATAGAAGAGAAGAAAAAAAAATCTGGCCGGCCAATATATATTCCTTATTTTCTTTAGTAAAATCTTCCTCAAATAAATTTTCCTGTTCTCAACACATAGATAGAGCATTGCTATTTTCTTGAGTTATATATTCATAATTTACTATATAGGTAAATATTATTTAGGAATTTTCTTATAATGATAAATATGGATAATTATAATAGTATGTTATAATTATTAAAATGTTTAGTAGTTGTATTGATTAATGTTGTTAAGTGATTAATGATGTCATGATCATATAATTAACAATCATACATAGTTAGCTATATGTAAATAGGATCCCGCTAACCATCCTTAGGGTAAAAGATGAATGACAAAAAACTCACTGACTTTTTTCATTATTTACAATGGTTGGCAGCAAAATTCAGTAGCGTAAATAGTTCGAATTTCAGAAGTGAGATTATAAACGGCAAAACTGTATAGTGCTGTCTAGTCCAACCCGACCAGTATACAGTGGAAATGATAGGTTAATCCTATCCAAATTTATAATCAACTAACATCTTTGAAGAAATAATCTAAGTTTGTGTTTTTCAAAATTTCGACTAGAAATAAAAGTTAATTTATAATATATAATTTTATTTTATAAATCAGTTTTACAAGAAAATTTTGTTGATTTGAGTTAAATTTAAAATTCACGATAATAAATACGGTAACTGTTTGAAGTAGGTAATTATATGTGAGGATGAATTAAGAACTCACAGTTAGCGGATGAAGGTGCTTGACATCGTGAGCAGTGAGATTGTTGGTGATGGCACCTCCACTGAAGTCTACCATCTCAACTCTAAAAACTTCCCCAACAGTGACTTCTGCAACTGAGGGTATATCTGGGTGCCATCGGTTGTGAAGAGGGGTTTCCTGCTCCCACGCTTTCTTCTTTAAGTCTATGCCCACCACCAATCTTGGACCAGACACACTCATTTCTTGTGGACAACCACTCAACCAAGGAACTTCCTTTAATATATAACCCTCAATGTAACTTCACTTGACCCCACCTAACCCTTATCTGCTCCCTTCCGCAGGACCACTTACCCCTCACTGCAAATTTCCGCTCCTTCTTTCTTCTCTTATGTTTCTTCATCACTGGAAGGGAATGATTTCAGCGCTTTACAACCAACCAATGAGCATCATCATCAACCCCATGACACCCTTTCTTTTTACCCAAATTTTATCAACCGTCCATCTTGCATATCAGCCTTCACACTATGCTTGAGTTTACGTCAACTGATAGAGTTTCTATACGTGAGGCTGCTAATTATATCCGTTAGTGAGAATACCAAAATCTTAAGATAAATAGAAAAAAATTCATGGCATCAAATATCACCATCATAGATTACTGCTCTGTTACACTTTTAATTACTTGTTTTAACCATACTTTTACTTCGGCTAAGTCAGACAATTCCGAAGAAAAGATCGCTGTTACATAAATCAGATTTCAGAGTATCTTTCTAAATTAGTTGATAAACATATCTAAGGTTGAGAATACGACAGTGAAAATTTTAAATTTAAAAATAAATATTTGTATGGATTACAAATTAATCGATGCGAAAATATATTGGTTCACTTGTGCTAAAGAAATATTTTCACCCGCTAAAGTAAGACAAAGACAAGAAAAAATAAAATTAATGGAGAATAAGAGAGAATTTAAACACCAAAAGAAATTCCAAGCAATATTCGTGGATAACAAGTGAAATTAATTGATAACGAGTATTTTTTATAAATATAAAAAATATAAAAACTTTGTTAAATTCGACGTTCACTTCTAAACATTGTTAGCATTTATTTTAATTATAGAATAAATATTATAGCATTTTAAGTTTTTATTTTTAAGGAACATAAAATGGTCTAAACTATTATTTTTATCCTTTTTTTTTAACTGCACAAAGGTTATGGAGCAGTTATTATATTGTTTGAAGGTAAAATCCAGCCCATTATTTTTGAACCTGTGATGGTCAGACTTTATATAAAGGAAATGTGTATGTGTTATTTGATCACTAAGCTTACTCATCTATTCAGAAAACACACCATCGAATTTGAGCGAGTTAAGGTTTAGAAAAACAAAGTTGTCTCTGTGTTGCGATTACAAAATTGCAATGGCAGGAGGTACGCACATTATTCTTTATTTTTGCTTCCGCTGTTCTTGATCTGAATGTGCTACTGTGATGTTAATATAACATATTTAGATCAATTTTTACTCTGCTCTAATTTATCATTTGGTATCATGTTCATTCCTCTGCCTTGAATGTTTTCATTGATTTGGATTTTTGATTTATGGGCTTTATTATTTTGATGCTTTTAATCCAAATAAAATTCCCAAATTAACGTTAAACCATATTACAATTTTTTTTAATCATAAAAGGAGCTTTTATGTTTAAAACGAAAAATAAAATTAAAACTGGATCAAGAGGATCCGTCTAAAGCCAATGAACAGTTTCTGTTTGTTCGTATTTTCTTTCTCTCACGTTTCAGGATTTTGAAAATCTTTTTGTTTTTCTTCATCTCTTTAATATAAGGAGGAAACCCTGTTTATGCGTTTCAGTTTTTGGGTCAATTCATATTGTTATTTTTCAACCCTGCATGTCTCCCATCATCTTTCCCCTCTAGGAATTTTGCAGGCTTGGTAAAAGACAATTAATCTTTGAACGTGATATATATATGTTTAAATGTTTTTAGATTAATAATTATGTATATTTTATGGATATTATTTGTATGTATACATTTGTTGTTATACGTGCAAATATGTGCATTATTATTAATATATTTGCATATTAAGAATTTTTAGTAGTAATATAGTTTTAATAAATTAAAGAGAGCCACATCATCTTTAATCAATTAAAATTGTATATAAAGTTTTGCTACATGAGAAACATTAGTTGTAAATAATTATATTTAATATGATAAAATCTACCCACAAGAATTTTTTCATATTTATATAATTAATTAGGATAAAATATTAAATTATATTTCTTAATTTACCCACAGGAATTAAGAAAAAAGGAACATAATTTGATAGTTTTATCATTAAGAGAATGAGTCTAATTGAGTAAGACTTTAGCTCACAGGCAAGTTTATGTTAATAGACTCATTGGTAAAGACATGTTTTGCATTGGTGAAACATGACATATAATTTAATAGTTTTATCATTAAGAGAATGAGTCTAATTGAGTAAGACTTTAGCCCACAGGCAAGTTTTATGTTAATAGACTCATTGGAAAAGACATTGTTTGCATTGGTGAAACATGACATATAATTTGATAGTTTTATCATTAAGAGAATGAGTATTATTGAGTAAGACTTTAGCCCACAGGCAAGTTTTATGTTAATAGACTCATTGGTAAAGACATGTTTTGCATTGGTGAAACATGACATTTATTTTAGTCTCAAATTATATAATAAGCATGTAATTTTGAATTTGCAGTTTCTCAATCTGTGAATTTTTCTGATATCAAGTGTGGTATTCTCGAGTTGAAAGGTGATAATTATAAGGTTTGGAAGGAGAGAGTTCTTCTTCCTTTAGGCTGGATGGACATTGACTATGTTATTAGAGAACCAGAACCACCGGGTATTAATGAGACCAACACTCAAGATGCCATTGATCTTTATGAAAAAATGGGAGAGGTCAAATCGTCTCTCCGTAACGTTCATAAAAAACAATATTTCAGTTGGGATCCGGGGTTCAGTTGACCAGTTTGAGAATGTCAAAGATTTACTAAGGGCTCTTGATGAGCAGTTTACGACATCAAATAAATCTCTTGCCAGCACCCTTATAATGCAGTTTTCATCCTTAAAGCTCATTGGAATTAAGGGAGTGTGTGATCCTATCATGCGCATTAGGGACATTGTGGCTCAATTGAAAGCTTTGGAAGTTACCATGTCTGATTCTTTCCTGGTACACTATATTTTGTGCACTTTGCCTCACCATTATGCCCCCTTCAAAATCTCTTACAACACACATAAAGATAAATGGTCTATTAATGAATTATTGACCATATGTGTTCAAGAAGAAGAAAGGTTATTAATAGAAGAAGAGGAGAGAGTGAACTTGACTACTTCTTTTGAGAATAAGAAGAACCAAGTTAATAAGAAGGGAAAGATTCCTGCTAAGCCAGTTATTAAGAAGAAGAAGATGATGACAATCACGTCCTGATAAAGGAAAGGCCGTAGCAAAACTTAAGAGGAAACGACAGCCAAAATATATAATAAAGATTCCTACATTTGTTGTCCGGACTACACTGGATGTTGGGCCCTCACATGCTCCAGACCGTCATGATCTTTCCACACCACACCCTCCTATTCATCCCACACCAGACCCTGTGGTACAGCCAACACAAGATCTTGCTAGTCTTCCCCCACCTGCACATCTTGGAACACCTATAGTTTCTTCTTCTATACCTTCCTCATCCTTCATATCGCCATCTGATGATCGTCCCCACCATCTAATGATCACGATTCAGCTGGTGATGATGGTGAGGACCCTACTCCTACTGATCGACCGATGATTGAACCTTATGGGAAAGGGTAACACCTAACCAAGTTTCTTACTAATTTGTTTTACATTAATTGTTTAACTTATCGTTATTTGAAAACACTTTGATGTATTTATATGCAGGTTTGTGCCATCTAGAGTTGCTTCTCAGGCCATAACAAGGTCTATTAAGCAACAATTTCTAAATCCTTGGCCAACATGGGGAGCAATACCACATGATGACAAAAAACCATTTTGGGAGTGATTTAAGGTTAAAGGAAGACAAGTTGCATTTGTTATTTACTATTCATCATCTATGTTAATTGTAATGCAACACAGATACTAATTTACATAATCTTTATATGAGTTGTCACAGATGAAGGTTCAGTGGTTACCTCAACATGAAGTTCAAATTCACCGCAATTTCCACACGAAGGCGTCTCATAGGTTCTCTGAGATGTTTCGAGATGCAAGGCTAGCTGGAGAACGCCCCTACTATATTGGGGAGCAAATATGGACCTCCTTACTGGAGCATTGGAATTCGCCACAGTACCAGGCTAAGTGTGCAATCGCCCAGAAGAATCGGTCTTCAAAAAAGGCAGTGTTCTCCATACAGGTGGATCAATCATAGTACATGAACATGCCATTCATATGGTAAGTATCCATTTAGTCATATAACTTATGTAACTTTAATTTCAATGTACATATCAAGCTTTGTATTTTGTTACAGGCACCTGAGTTGGGACGAGCTGTGCATGTTGATGAAGTTTTCCACCAAACTCATCTTCGCAAGGGAACTGACCAGTTCGTTGATGAAAGGTCCCGAAAGACCCATGTAAGAAAATACTTGTAATTGTAGTATTGATTCATAACTTTGTGCCTTTTATTGTATATTTTACTGATACTTTATGATCACTTTTAACACGAAGAATTCTCCACAAAACTTTCACGGGTCAGATCCTCACATTCTTCATGTCCTCAGTCAACCCAACAACCAGATGATGACGATGACCTTATTAGGTCATAGTGTTGGATTGATGTTGTTGGTGGAAAGAAAAAAAGGAAGAATTTATGGGGCAGGGCAACTGGCTGCAAATTACAGTGCAGGTCGCGGTGATCTAAACCACCAACCTTCTTCTTCCTCCCAGCGTCCTAATGAGACCGTTCATGCCCTGACGCAGTGGCTTCAAACACGTGATCGAGAATATAATGAACTGAGACAAGAGTTTACCAGTTTTAAAGAACTGGTCATGAGATTGCTTCCCGAGTCTGCAGTGCCTCCGGCCTCTCATTCGCAGCCCACACCAGTCCAGCCTAGAGAAGTTCAACCCTCCATACCAGTCCAGACCCCATCAGTTCAGTCCCCATTTGTCCAGCCAGCTTCAGAGCCTCAAAACAATGAACAGGAAGACAATCATCATGATGATCATTATATGGATTATTAGATTTCACATTACTTACATTATTACTTCTTTAGCTTCTCAGAACAATTTTATATTTAGTCCTATATTGGTTAGTGAAGTTCTGTTTTGTTTATTAATTACAAATTTTAGACATTATATATATATATATATATATATATATATATATATATGTGTGTGTGTGTGTGTGTGTGTGTGTGTGTGTGTGTGTTTGCTTGGAATGTGTTTATATTGTTTGGAGTTGACTCCATTGGGTGAATGTTGGATTGTATTTTGAGTTGGGTGTGAATGTTGCTGTTGAATTATGCAGGTTACTGTGATTGGGTATAAATTTTGCAAAGTGCAGATTATATATATTGTGCAGGTTACTATTTTGAGTGAGTTATATATAGCAAATTACAACGATTATAAAGACGGCTTTACTGAAGGATTTATCCTTCGATAATTATCGAAGGACAGTCCTTTGGTAATTACCGAAGGCCAGAATCCGCCGGTAATCGTTTCCGACAATGATGGGCCGTCAGTAATCCGTCGATAAAATGTGATTACCGACGAAATATATCATATAGCGACAAAATTTGACTGTCGATAATACTGTCTATTGTTGTAGTCTTGACTAAAAATATTGATCATAAGGAACACCTTTCAAAAGCATAACAAAACCCTCCTTAAGATCAAGAAAGAATAAAACGAAGAAAGTAATCTTCCTAAAAGTTGGAGATTACTTGGTACACAATCTTTCTACTAGAGAAATTTAATTCAATTATGTAATAAATAACTTTCCCCAATTCTGAATTGGTATTTGTTTTACATAATATCAATAATTAGCTAGAAGTATTTGCGACTCAATTTATTTTATTTTTCATCAAATAGATATTGCAATC
Source organism: Vigna reflexopilosa (assembly GCA_027742785.1). NCBI lineage: Eukaryota > Viridiplantae > Streptophyta > Magnoliopsida > Fabales > Fabaceae > Vigna > Vigna reflexopilosa. The sequence continues at coordinate 55,851,192 of CM050911.1, read as the reverse complement.
AAACATAAAAATTAATTTGATTGAATTTAAATTTAATACAAAAATCAAACTACATTAATGTTTCCCAAATTAATTTGAATAACTTTTTCAATTTTGTGTAAGTATATATGTGTAAAACAAACTTCTTTAAAAAATTGTTAAGTATTTTATAATAAAAATATCGTTGAGTTATTTTTGTATGATTATTGTTATATTCAAAATTTGTAATTTCTCTCTATTTATGAATACATTATATGATTTTATAATTGAATTACAATACACATTTGTTTTAATATATATAGATACAACCAAATCATAAAACAATTCCAACCCATGCATGTTTGTTAGGTGTTAATTAATTCCAAATATATGATATTATATTTAAATGCAATTAGTATTTTTTTTTTTGGATTCTTAATTTTTAATTTGAAGTTCAAATTAAATCGTTGTTTTAGAAAAAAAATAGATAATTTTTTTATTAAAAAAGTCAATTTTGATTATTTTAAATTTTTTTTTTCAGTTTTCGATTATTCTTTTGGATGCATTCATTCGATCTTGAAAACTCCTACCATTGGATGTTAAAGAATAACGTGGACTAATGATACTAAATAAATAGATCATAAGTTAAATATATTAAACATTTGCATTAGCTTAACTGATGCTAAAATAAAATATTAATAAAATACATTAAATTATGTGTTGGTCTAAACAACAAATATATTAACTTTTAACTTTAGACTATTTAAAAAAGAATTAAATATTAAAAAAGAATTAAATATAATTATGCTTAAGCTTTAACGGTGTCCACTTAGCCTATCCTATAAAACAAAATTTTAAGCCTCTTTTGCCTTTCGCTGAAAAATTCAAATTGTTTCTTTTTTTTTTTTAGTTCTTTTAAAATGGGGTCGAAAAATTCAAATCGATTTTTCGTGAAACTAGAAAAAGGCAATTCTACTTCCATCCCCCAAACTGTTAAAACATAAAAGTTCTTTTTTTTTTCTTTGAATTTTTTTTCTTTTCATTACATCGTATTTTAGATTTATGTCAAGGTTTTAGACGAAGACCTGAGGACTACGGAAATGCAGAGTTTTGATTTAGATTTCAAGCTTTAAAAAAAATATATATGTAATTTTAAAATAAAATTATATTAACATCAATTTGGATAATGTAAAATTAAGTAATTTTAACCATAAATTTAACGTTGTCGATTCTAAACTATTCTTAATAAATTTAATTTAAATTTTAAATTTTAAGCTTTGTTAATCTTTAAATGCTGAAACCAATAAACTCGCATGCATAAATTAAGAGTGTATTACTTTTTTTTTAATGTATATATTAATTAATTAAAATCAATTTCTCTCTTGACTCATATACTTATAGGACGTATAGAAATATGTCTTTTTTAAAAAATTTTTAATAGTGTTGATATTAGTTTAATATAAATTATTTTTATAAATACATGTTACGATTAAAATTATGGGACAAGTATTAAAATAACTTGTTGCGTAGTTACAACCAATACTCGTTGTTAGCTTATGATGTCACTTTTTTCTATTATGCCTTGACATGAGGGAGTTGTAGAATTGTAACCTTTAGTCATTATCAACCCTTTCTATCTTTGTTATCCTTTCATCAGCAACACAAGGGAGTATATTTCATTCTCTACCTATTTTATTTCAAGTAACAAAGCTTTGGCTAAGAATTTTAAAACATCGCCTAATTTTTTTAATATATCTCCCAATATTATTATCAAATCAACGAGGTATACAAAGAAATTTTCCGTTCTTTTACGGCGGTTGAGTTCTGGCGGTTCAGAATTAACGACAGTATCTTTAATTGAATTTTTTTCTTTCTTTTTTGAATCTTCTTCCTTCTTTGTAAAATCTTTTTCTTGCCCGGTAGAAGGTGAACCTTTTCCTCTCTCTTTTGAACCATTTCCTTTCTCTTTTGAATTTTCTTCTTCCGCTTTTGAAGCTTTTTCTTCCTTCTTAAAATTTTCTGATGTAGAACATGAGGCTCTCTTAATAAGAGTAAGCTCTTTTGAACCAAAACCACGGTGAGTCATATTTTGTCAAGTATGCTCCAGAGCTCAAGATGCCTACACCAATCAGTGTAAGCATCAGTCTCGGCTTGTGTGGAGCTGTAGCAATCTACTTCAATACCTGCATGTGGAGCTGGTTAAAAATCACTCATGCACGAAAAATATTTTTTTTTTAAGTATACTACACTTCCTTTCATTAATTGAATAAGACCATTAAAATAGTCGTACAAAACAAAATAAAAACTGTTACCTACAAAAATATAAAAACTAAACAACTGAAAAAAATTAAAATTATGAGACAAGTGTTAAAATACCTTATTCTATTATATCAACCAAAGATTGTGTAAGTTTGTAACCTTGAGAAATTGAGCAGCGTTATATACATCGCAGACTTCCGCCACGTTACTGTTGAAAATAACAAACTTAAATATAGGAAACTATATTAAGAAATTTCTTTTCGTCCGTATATTTTTTAATGGTCATAGTTATAATTGAATGTAAACCATTATTTCTTTAGTAGCTAGAAACTTATATAAAGAGCTTCTTTATTCAAAAGAAATACTAATATAATAAAAAGTAGTTTGTTATAAAGTTTCTTCCCTTCTCCTATTTTAAGTATTTTAGTGAATTTAGGAATTAGCAAATTCCTGTTCCTACAGTTACAGGAGCAATTGTGTAGTTACAATCAATAGCCGCCATTAGCTTATGATGCCATTTATCTCTGCCTTGACGTTGACACAGGGGAGTTGCAAAATTGTAACCTTTAACCATTATCAACACTATCAATCTTTGATGTCCTTCAGCGACATAACATCAACAACACAAGGGAGTATATTTCATTATCTACTTATTTTATTTCAAGTAACAAAGTTTTAGCTACGAATTTTAAAAGCTCGCCTAATTTTTTTAATGTATCTCCCAATATTATTATCAAATTAGCGAGCTATACTAAGAAATTTCCCGCCTTTTTTTGGTACTTGAGTTCTAGCGGTTCAAAATTAACGACAATATCTTTAATTGAATATTTTTCTTTCTTTTTTGAACCTTCTACTTTCTTTGTAAAATCTTTTTCTTCCTCTGTAGAAGGCGAATCTTTTCCTTTCTCTTTTGAACCTTTGTCTTCCTTCTTAGAATTTTATTCTTCCAGTGAATCTTTTTCTTTCTCTGTGGAACACGAGGACTTCTTAATGACAGTAAGTTAAACTCTTTTGAACCAAAACCACGATGAGTCATCTTTTGCCAAGTATGCTCCACAACTCAAGATGGTTACACTAATTAGTAGGCATCAGTCTCGGCTTGTGTGGAGCTGTTGCGATCGACTTCAATACCTGCGTGTGGAGCTTGTTAAAAATTACTCACTCACGAAAATATTTTTCTCTAAAGTATGTTGCAGTACCTTTCATTAATTGAATAAGGTCTTTAAAATTGTCGTACAAAACAGAATAAAAATTCTTACTTACAAAAATTTAAAAACAAAACAACTGAAAAACAATTAAAATTATGAGACAAGTGTTAAAATACCTTGTTCTATTATATCCACCAAAGATTTTGTAAGTTTGTAACTTTGAGAAATTGAGCAGCATTATATACATAACAGACCTACACCATGTTACATGAGCAATTATGTAGTTACAACCAATAACCGCCATTAACTTATGATTCCACTTTTCTCTACCAGGCCGTTGACATAGGGGAGTATCAGAAATGTAACCTTTAACCATTATCAACACTTTCTATCTTTGATTTCCTTCAGCGACATAACAAGAAGCCCACCTGAAGAAGTCCTTGGCGTCGGCGAGGCGCCGCATTGAGTACTACACAATTCTTTGGGAGAACTGGCCAACTTTCTTGAATTTCAACGATTCTAACTTCTCATGACGATTTATAATAAACTTCAACACCTTTCTAATGAACTCGGACACCGATACCTTCAACCTCTCTTCCTTCAACGGGTCAACGTAAGCTTTCTTGATCTCTAAGGCCAACGACTCTATCTTCTCTTCACTCCCTATGATACACTTGAAGACTCTATATCGAACAACATCGACTTCGAGTCAATGTCAATAATTTTGGGAGCTTTCTCCAACTCCTCATCCGACTCTAACTCCTCATAGCTGTCTGGAATAGACTCGAGTAACGATTGTAACTTCAACTTTTTTTCCTTCTAATCGCTGAATCTTTTGGGACTCAAACTCCTCTACTATCTCTCTAATGATAATATAGGGTTTCTTACTCTTGGAGTCGGGCATGCATAACTTCTCTTTATTATCTGTGTCGGACTTTGTGCCGCTGCATAGCCACCGGGAGCGCTTGGTGCCGGCGAGGCACCGCACCGTGTCCTCGTAAGTTTTTGTTGCGGAAGGCGATGCATGAAGCCCTGCGAAGAAAGCTATATATTTTGGAATTTTTGAAGGGAAAATACTTAGTTTTGTGAATCTTTCAGCATAAGGTCAATATAGCTTTTATTTTGATATAGTGCAGAAATCGTATTTTTCGACCAAAACTTGGCCATTTATGTTATTTTTTCTAAATCTGTCTATGTTTATAATTTTAATTAAAAATGACATCATGTGAATTCCCCCAAAATATAATACTAAATCTAGCAGTAAAATATAAGAAATTCAATAAAATGGAAAGACACGCAACAAACAATAAAAAAATTAACAAAGGGAGTATATTTCATTCTCTACCAATTTTATTTCAAGTAACAAAGCTTTGGCTACGATTTTAACAGGTCGCCTAATTTTTTTAATGTATCTCTCAATATTAATATCAAATCAGCTTTTTTGACGCTTGAGTTCTAACGGTTCAAAATTAACGACAGTACCTTTAATTGAATCTTTTTCTTTCTTTTTTGAACCTTCTTCCTTGTTTGTAAAATCTTTTTCTTCCTCTGTAGAAAGCGAATCTTTTCCTTTCTCTTTTGAACTTTTTTCTTCCTTCTTAGAATTTTCTTCTTTTAGTAAGTCTTTTTCTTTCTCGGTAGAATATGGGACTCTCTTAATTAGAGCCAGTTCAGCTCCTTTGAACCAAAACCACGGTGAGTCATCTTTCGTCAAGTATGTTCCAGAGCACAATATGTCTAAACCAATCTGTTGAGGCATCAGTCTCGGCTTGTGTATAGCTATAGCAATCGACTTCAATACCTGATTCTGGAGCTTGTATACTGCAGTATCTTTCATTAATTGAATAAGGCCTTTAAAATTAGAGTGCAAAACAGAATAAAAATCGTTATGTACAAAATTTTTAAAACTAATAATATCACTTTTTCTAATAAAAGAAATGGAAAGTATGCTACTTAAAAATTTTAATAGATAAGTAAATTTTTTCCTTTTCATTTATTTATCTTTTAGTTAAAGTAGAATGAGGAAGTGAAGGTTATTGGAATGACTCTTTCATGGCATCACTGCCTCCCACATAACAATAGGTGTCAACAAGTTGAACTGCTCCAATGTATAATCATATTTTCACACTATATCTTAGAGCATGTTTCGTAACATTTTTTTTAGATTCTAGTAAGATCCAATCATATTTTCTTAAGTTTAGTTACTTAATCTTTTTCGAATTTTTACTTTTAGTAACTTTAGACAAAAATAACGTTTATCACTATTAAGTGTACGTTGACCATATATAACATTATAATTAACTCTTTTTTGATGTTCATGTTTTAATTACATAATGGTCTATTCTCACAGAAAAAAATTACTTTTGAGTTTGTATATTTTATATTTTATTGTGAAGGTTTTACGTCAAAATTTTAATCAAGAAAAATAGTTTACGAAAAATTCACTGTAAATAGTATTGAATAATTACAAACTAGTACATATAGTAAGTTTTCCAAAAAATATTGGTTAATTATTAAAAAACATACTGGGACATGAGCTTTTTGTTGTTAGAATTTTCGAAAACATGTACTTTCACTTAATAGTAGAGGTAGGAATGAAAAAGAATGTTTGAAGTCTCCTAAAATAGTACAAACTACAATATATAATAATAATTGGAGGTAATAAGTTGAAGTCCTTGATCACGGATCTTAAACATAAAATTCACTTAATTCATAAACTACATTCTTATATCTAACAAAATATCATATAACAAATTACAACATTCATATAATATTATCTAAATTTATTTATTTATATTTACAACTCTTTATACTCATACAACTGTTATAAAGTCTAAATATAAAATCTATAATTAATTATATAAACTCTACCTAAAAAAACTAATATAATCAATCATCTACAATTTATATGTTTGACAATTTTTTTAACTCACAGTTAAATAATATCGAAAAAAAAATCTAAAATAAAATACATTTTACAACAAGACTTCCTCACCTGAGTCACGATCTTGTGAGCGAAACAATAATATAAATATTGACACCAATAAACATTAACAACAATAAATTAAGTTTTTAATTTTACATCATAAGTTATTAAGAGTGTCAACTTGACTTACACATATTAGTTCATGGTAGATTGTGCAAAAAATAGTCAACTCAATTTGACACACTTTTTGTTGAGTTAAAATTTTCATAATCTAGCTTAACCCAACACTGAATTAGTGAATTGACTCACTTAAGATTATTTTGTTCTTTCAAATTATTTTATATATTTATTGTAGTTAAATCAAAATGAATTCACTCGACTCATTATTATATAACCACACAATCAAAGTATTCATATATTTTATGTCAAAAATAATTATGAAGATAGAATTGAAAATTAAAGTTTCAGCCTATATAACTTAACAAACAAATAAATTAAACATGTAAACTATTTAAATATCATTGAATAAGATTCTAATATTTAAAAAGATAAACACGTTAAACTCCATCATTAGAAATAGTAAATAATTATATTACAAAACTTATAAAAGAATAATAAAAAAATTAATAAAAGGTTATTGTTAGTGATTCACGAGTCAATTTATCTTGGATCAAACTCAAATTTATTTAACTTGTATATTAAGTAAATCCGATTCAATTTGATTTACATTAAAAAAAATTAAATTTTAATTAACTTAATCCAACTTTAAATACGTGATAAATGGAGTTAACTCAAACACATTTAACTTGTACATTAAATAAATCGAATTCAATTTAATTTCTATTAAAAAAATTAAATTTTAACAAATTTAATCCAAATTAAATGGGTGATAAATCCAATTAACTTTCGAGATGACACCCGTTTTAGTGTCCACAAGTTACCAATATTTCTTATGTTTGTACTAACTAATCATTGACATTATGGAATGCATAATTTGTTTAGTCATATCAAAGTCCACTAGCAACTATCCTCATACTCGAGAGTATAACAAAAGATTATATAAATAATAAAAATAAAATAGAAAATATAATTTGCCACAACAATAAAAAAAACTCATAGTACAAAATATCGATTTTACAATTCTTTATGCACCCTTATACTTACTAGTTGTGATTTATAAATTTTAATAATAAATAATAAAACATAATCAGGTCAACAAACTAGTTAAATGTCTCATAAATCAATAAAATTTGAAGTTAGAGTGAATTGATCGGAAATAATTTTGAATTCGAATATTTCATCATAAAATAGTTTATGCTAAAAATATTGTGATATAAAAATTAAGTTATTTTTTTTATTCTATTTAGGTGATGAATCAGACGTTCGAGCGAAGACTATGAAATTAATAAAATAATATGAATTATGAATAAATATATATATAAAATCGAACGGCGTAGGAAACATCCATGCGCGGAAACACGGAGCCGCGCACGCCAAAGACATTGGAATCTCACCTTTGAAAACAGAAAACAGAATTAAAAACAACAAAACATACGCACTCTCTTCCTCATACTTCTCTTCCACTTCCACCACTACCTTAACCCAACCATAGTTAACCACCAACCCCACTTCCCCCAACATCTCTCTGTCTCTCTCCCATTTCCTTCCTTATTTATATCTCTTCCCAACCTACATTTTCATTCTCTGATCTCTTCTCCCTCTATTCTTCATAATTGTTAGATGTGAGGCTGATTTCACAACAAACTGTTGTTTCAAACACAAACATAGACGCTGTAGCAAAATAGGCATGAGTTGCAACGGCTGCCGAGTTCTTCGAAAGGGATGTAGCGAATCCTGTGTGTTGCGTCCTTGTTTGCAGTGGATCGAAACCTCCGAAGCTCAAGGCCATGCCACCGTCTTCGTTGCCAAATTCTTTGGCCGCGCTGACCTCATGTCCTTCATTTCCAACGTTCCAGAAAATCAAAGACCTGGTAATTTTTATTTTTTTTTACTCTCTTTACAGTATTCCTAACCCTACCTTATACCCCTATGCGTCTTGCCTATGCAGCTCTGTTTCAGTCTTTGCTGTTCGAAGCATGCGGGAGAACGGTCAACCCCGTCAACGGTGCTGTGGGCCTTCTCTGGACCGGAAACTGGCACGTCTGCCAGGCGGCCGTCGAGACCGTGCTCCGCGGGGGTACGCTCAGGCCCATGCCGGAGCTCATGGGACTCGCCTCTCCCGCTTGCGCCGCCGACGAGACATCGGAAGTTGCATGCTCCGACATTTGGAGAATCCGAGACCCGAACCCGACTTGTGGTTTGGCGAACACCAGATCCCATAACAGAGTCTCTTCCGTCAGCAAACGCAAGCGGTTGGAGGAGCCGGCGAAGCTTCAGGCGGCGCCGAATCTCGATCTCCGGCTGACGCCGATTTTCCTGCAGAAGAAGGTTGAAAACCGGCGGCCGGTGTCGCCGTCGATGACCTCCGAGGAGTCAGGCACGACGACGGCGTGCTTGGAGAGCAAATTCGGGGATCAGTGGGGTCACAGTGGAGACCGGAAAGTTCTCAACCTTTTCATTTGAGGACTCTCCCCATCTCTCTCTATGAGAAGCTTTGTGTTTTTCTGAATCTAATTAACGAGTTTGTTGTATGGTGTAATAGTGCTCGAAGGGTTCTTCCCGGTATTTAAGTCCGGCGAGTTTTGGTGAGACACCGGCACAGGATTTCTTTAGAGAGAAAAATGAGGGTTCGTCGGTGATCCCTTTTTTGTTTTTGTTTGTTTTTTTTTAATCCTTGCCAAACGTGGAATATGTAAACAGTCCTCTGATCGTGGGACACGAATATTAGTAATATTAAATATGAATAAATGAGTACATATAGTGGAATACATCTTTTGCTTTTGATTGTTGTCTCTGAAACATTTATGAAGATGTGAATTGGATGAATATTCAGTTTAGAAGGCGAGACAGAACTCATAACTAAGAATTTTACTCCTCACCAACTGCTATGCCCGTAACATTAATTTTACATGATCCCTTTAGGAAAGGATGCAGAGTCCAATACCGCAAAATACTACAGTAGTGGCATATCAGTTTTTATAATATTGCATTTATTATGAAAGAGTAGAAGGAACTCTTGCTTAAAACAATGTTTGACCTATAGGCATATTGCTAGTGGGGTGAGGTGGAATGATAAAAAAATGAGCATGTTGGAACTTTGACGTCAGAAAAAAAAGAGAGTAGCAGAGTAGTTGCTCGTTGGAACAACTTTGTGGTAAGTTGCCTTTTGAATTGCGATTATAAAAGTTAAATTTGTATACTATGGAAGCTGCGGATCCTGTGCATGGAGGCTTGTGAGGACATACTAGAAAGAAACTAGTTGAATTGTTTGTTTGTGGGACAGAAGGAGAGAGAGAGAAGAAGAAGGTAAGCAGTAGCAGAGGCGACTTTTGAAGAATACAAAGAGGCGTAGAAAGAAAGAAGGAGAAGGAATCAAGGAAGAAAATAGGGTTTTAAATATTAGAAATGAATAAAAAAAAAGAAATAGTTAATAATTTAGGGCCTACAATAAAGCTGCTGTTTGCCTCTTGCGTAGGTGCGTATCCCTCCGCCAATGGCAAAGCCAAATTATACGGCTGGCGTCAGCGTCGAGTTTTAGCTGTGTTGCTTTGTGTTGTCTAATTCTCACTTGTAGAACAAAGGTACCAACACAGTACGAGTAGAAGTAAACTATTTCCAATTTTCTATTTTTCTTATCATTATTATCTTCCATTCACTTTAAACACTTAAGATTCGTTTACACTGACACGTGGTTTATTTCTTTCCCATACGGTTTCCATTTTTCGAATTTCGCTTATCACAGCTCATCTTGGTTCGATTTATCCAAGATTACTCTTGCATGTATCGGAAAATTTATAACCATACTTTATGGTTGTCTTGTTTATTGAAATTATACCTTGGAAAAGAATGAAAAAATGGGGTTAAATTAAAAATTTGAAAGGTGCGTTGGGAGTTGAATTGAGAGTTTGGATGGATATGTTTTAGTGAGAGTTTGAGTGGTTTCTCCTCCTGGGAAACGAGTGGGATCCACTTCATGAGCACTTAGCCAGAAGCATTACAATATTTTGGGAATCACGTTTTAATCCAATAGAGGAGAAGAGAAAGGAAAGGAAAGGAAGAAACACAAAAACGCAACGCAACTGAGTGCAAGAGATGGTTTTGTTATCTTTTCTTTTTATTTCTGCGATGCTGCGTCTCGCCGCATTTGAAATGGACCCCGCCAAACCTTCCCCACTTTACATTGTGGTGCCCACACATACCTCATCTTCCACCATTTCTGCAACCACTACCATACTCTCACCTCAGGTTCTACGCACTCTCTGTGCGTCGCGTTTCCCATTCTTCTTTCTACTCTGCTCCATTACTTCCTAACTTCCACACTCACTCCCTCTTAGCTTTACCAAATGCAAATAATTTTTTCTACAAAATATTTTTTTTGACATATCTATATTTATCAAAGAAAATATTTATATTATTATTTTATAGAAGTTGATAAATTATTAGAAGTAGATTAGAGGAAGAAAATGGGATAGAATAGAAGATAGCACATAAAGGGCAAAAGGGAAATACAATGGTGGGAGTTGGAGAAAAAAAAGGAATATTTGAAAAGTGGAGGTGGCCAGCACAATTATTCCAAAGAAGACAGAGAAAGGAAAGGTGTGACGCGGATTTCACCAACGCTCCCTATCAATAAGCACGACCAATTCCAAGCTTCTTGGTGCCCATGCTCTCACTCTTTCTATTTACCCACAATATTTTCTCATTATAAATAAATTTTATATTTTTAAAAAATATTTTCTCATACACATTACGTGTTTGAAAGCTAAAATATAAAAAATATTAACTAAATGGATAAATACTCATTTTAAGAATTAGCAGATATGATATTATGTTGATTAAAAAAAATTCTATAATGAAAATTCAGATTTTCATCGTTACTAAATTATGGTATAGTATATAATCAAGAATACCTAAATAGATATCTAATTAAAAATATTTAACAACTAACTAGATTTTTAGGTAAGTCTGTTTATATTTTACTTTTTATTGCGCTTATGTCAGTTTAAGGTCCATGAGACAACTTATAAATACAAGGTCAGAGCCACCAGCCAGGTACTTCTAATCACTCTCCATTCAGAGTCTACTCTCATTTAACCTATACTATCAAATATTCTACATTGTGAACCGGGGTTCCTCAAACCGCTCCTAACTTGAGCGTATCTACCGAAACACTAAACATTAAAATAATCCAATAAATGTGAAAGTTTATGTTGAACAAATATATATTGATAAAAAATACTTAAAGAAATTTAAACACAAGAACATGAAAAACGCGTAAATTGAAGAATTATAAATAAATAAAAGTAAAAGGAAAAATAAATAAAAGATGAAACACATTAAAAGAGATGATGGTTTCAAAGTTAGTCCATCACATAGGTGACACTAAGATTCACTAACTCAAGATAAGTGAGGATGTCACCATTTGGTGTAAGTCTTACGATAGTCAAAATATATTTTAACACCAATTTTTTGATAATATTTTAACATAGCACAAATATCATTTTTTCACTAGTTCATTATTTATTTGTTATTGTACTAACACACTCTAAACCCAATAAGAAAATGACATGTGTACTGTGTCAAAATACTGCTGAAACATCTGAGTTAATATATCATTGCCTCTTAAGATAAGGTTTCACAAAGAAGACACTCACAAGGAGAATTCTCTCAGGATGTCAAGTATACTAATTTTACTAAAAAAATATCCAACCCTTACAATGGTTTAGGAGAACTCTTTTTATATGTGGGAAAATTGTCTCCTTCCAAAAATACACAGTAAAGGCTAAAGGTACAATAACATGAAACTTATTTTTTAGAATTAGGATAAAAAAAAAGTTGTCTTGAAAATGATAGAACCTTAGCTTTGCCTCCAAGTCTTCATATGTGTCACTCTTGACCTTTTAGAAGAGAAGGTCAATCTTGCCTCCTTCTCTAAAAATGCACTCAAGTAATTGGCTCTAAGGATAATGCTCTCCTTTACTTAATATAGTGTTATATTCTTCGAAATTGACACTAGCTTGTCTTACAAAACAAATACACAAAAGAATTAATTAACATGTCAACTTAAGTCAAATCAACTAAAATTAACAAGTTAATACAAATCAAGTCAACATAAGTCAACCTAAGAAAAGTGTTAAGATAGAAAAATATTTTTTGACAATATTTTGATACAACACACATGTCATTTTTTCACTAGTTCATTATTTATTTGTTATTATGCTGACGCACTCTAAACCCAATTAGAAAATGACAAATGTACTGTGTCATATTGTCGAAACATCATTGTATCTTAAGATAAGGTTTAAGGAAGAAGACACTCACAAGGAGAATTCTCTCACAAAGGATTTCAAGTATACTAATTTTACTAAAAAAATATTTAACCCTTTCAATGGTTTAGGAGAGCTCCTTTTATATGTGGGAAAATTGTCTCCTTCCAAAAATACAAAGTAAAGACTGAAAGTGCAATAACACGAAACTTATTTTTTAAAAGTTGGGTAGAAAAAGGAGTTGTCTTGAAAATGAGAGAACCTTAACTTTGCCTCCAAGTCTTCATATGTGTCACTCTTGACCTTTTAGAAGAGAAGATCAATCTTGCCTCCTTCTCCAAAAGTGCACTCAAGTGTTTGGCTTCAAGGATATGTTCTCCTTTACTCCAAATAGTATTATATTCTTCTAAATTGACACTAGCTTGTCTTACAAAAACAAATAAACAAAATAATTGATTAAAATGTCAACTTAAGTCAAATAAACTAAAATTAACAAGTTAAAACAAATCAAGTCAACACAAGTCAACTTAAAAAAAATTAACATAAAATTAAAGACAAAACAACTTCCTTTCTAAAGATGTTTATTTTATCTAATTCCATTTTTGATAGAGATTATAATACCAAATTCCATTTTTGGTAGAGATTATAAGTTCATTAAAAATAGTTATCCACAATTAAATATTTAAATTCTTATAGTGCCTTAATTTCAAATTGAAAATATGAAATAATTTACTTGTACATTATATGAATTTGAGTAAGTATATAAAAAAAATATATTTACAATATCATCCTATAACAATATATGTAATTTATTGATTTATATGAAAAAATATATCAAAGGTCATATATAGTTTGTTATTAAATAAAAATATATAACTTTTTTTATAATGTGAGGCATATATATATATATATATATATATATATATATATGTGTGTGTGTGTGTGTGTGTGTGTCTATGTGTGTGTGTGTGTGTCTGTTTGTGTGTGTGTGTGTGTGTTTGTGTGTGTGTGTTTGTGTGTGTGTGTTTGTGTGTGTCTGTGTGTGTTTGTGTGTGTGTGTGTGTGTTTGTGTGTGTCTGTGTTTGTGTCTGTGTGTGTGCGTATGTGTGTGTATGTGTGTGTATCTGTGTGTGTTTGTGTGTGTGTGTGTCTGTGTGTGTTTGTGTCTGTGTGTGTGTGTGTCTGTGTCTGTGTGTGTGTCTGTGTGTGTGTCTGTGTGTGTGTGTGTCTATGTGTGTGTGTGATAAAGAGTATAATTAAACAGTACTAAATAAAAATATGAATGATGAGATTGTGGAAGCTATTTTTTCATTATTATGGAATAATGATTTGTAAACGTCTTTTATTATTTTGATTGACATTATATCTTATCAAATGAAAAATATATTTATGTGGTGAAAAACTCTTTAGTCTTGTTAATTATAGTTTTTGATTGAGTTATTTAAGATAATGACATGATATTGTTTATTAGATAATATGTAATTAATAGGACGATTATTGGATACTCTAAGAATGATTACCTAGCTGGACACTAAATACCAAGTATTAGATAGTATGTTTCCCACACCAAAGATTATATCTACTTTGGTAACAATGTTGCTTATTAAGTTAGGATACTACCTACTGGTATCTCCTCATGCTTGTGGGAGACATTTCACATTGAATAATTAAACAAAAGATAGGTTTAGTTTCTTATAAGTAGTTGGTCATTGGACCTCTAAACCTATAATTGTAACCCATTTAAATGAGATAAGCCTATAAATATTATTTTAATCATAATTTGATCTCACTTTTTTGCATTAATTATTATATTTGACCAAAATCTCTGATCAAGTACTAATTTGAGTGTCAGAGAATATTTCACTAGCCTATAAAGAATGAAGGAGACTTGGACGATAAAAACCACGTAATGAAGAGTTTGTGAGAGTAAAAAATGACTTTTCAGTTAGTTCCGCAAAAATAATATTAATGATAATTAAATGTTTGAGAAACATAAAAGAGAAATTTAAAATAAGCACTTAAACCAAAAATTAATAAAAAAATACTCCACTGAAAAAATAAAATAAAATAATTTAATTTATCAAGTATTTGATTAAAAAAATATTAAATATTAAAAATATACCTTGGTAGGCACCTAAAGAATGAGTCGTCATTGGGAAAGCTACAATTGATGGTCTTTTTTTTTAGAAGTTTTGGATTTATGTTAGTGCAAGTTGGGAAGCAAGTTGGCACATTATGGTGTACCTGAAAGGAATTGGGCATGATGTTGGTGACGCTTCTCTGCTCCTCAAGCTCACCTTTTTCATGTTCCTTTTGATGCCTCACTCAACTTTGCACTTCCCAATTATTAAGCTATATATATATTATTTAGTATTTTTCTTTTCTTACACATCTCATTGTCTTCTTTTCCAGTTCTTTCATCTTAAACTTATGTTTAGGTTTCCCTTCCAACCAACATTAGTATCCCTCCTATTACCTTCAATTATTTTATACACATCTATGTCATTCTTATTAGGTCAGGGATACTACACACATTATTTTTCAACATTAAAAATAAATCCTTAATATTAATTAAAATCCTCATTTTACATCACTTAAAAATATTTATGTGATATTCAATGCTTATTAACATTATTTAGTAACTAGAACACTTATATAATTATAAGAATTATTGTCAATTTATAAAATAGAGTGGAATATGTTAATTGAGTTGATATCCCATTAATAATGTTTATCTTCAATAATCATTTTTTCAAATATTTATCATAACTTAAAGTTACAAAGAAAAGAAAAAAAAATATACAAACAAATATTTCTCATCTTCCATGATATTTTTTCTATTGGTGTTTTTATAGTTTTTTTGGAAATTATCTTTCATTGATCGAATTTAACTTTAACACTAATATAAACTTGTATAGATAAGTTTTAATGCACATAGAAAAATGGGGTTAAATTTTTGTTTCGGTAAGATATGAATTTCGATAGTGTTTCAAATATTTTCAATCTTAAAATTTTAATCTTATATATAAGATTATGTAATATTAACCTTTGCTGACCAACAAAAAATGAAATATTAGTTAACTGTATATGATGAATAAAAAGTTAAGTAATAACATCAAACATTATTTTAAGATCTGGATTAATCAGATAGTTAAGTACATCGTGTAAACTACGTTTAATTTTTTATTATCTTTTAAATCAAAGTTATGACTAAGTTAATAATCACTGTCAATTCAGATCTAGTTTCAATTATTAAAAAAAAAAATCTCTAATCGAATCTAGATCCTTCAGGTTGACCTGATACTGAGGACTAAAATTAATAATGGATGAAATTTTTTTTTTACAGAAACTAAAATTAAATTTTTTTGATTTTATAAGTGTTCAGTTTAACTCAAACTAATTATTAAAATCATGAGTAGTGTTTTTCTCATATAATATTGCTTATGTTACTAATAATAATGATGAAATTAATTGGGTTTGTTCTAGGATTTAGAATGTTAGAAAAATAACATCAAGTGTGTGCTTTTATAAAATATCTTTCAGAGAACCCATCTTATACATGTTAAGAATATGATATTTTTCTTCATTTTTTATGTACTAATTCATTGGACTACGAACCCTTAACAAACTCTAAATTCAAGTGGGAGCTGTACTTTTTTTTTTTAAAATATACATGATATTCAATAATAGTGAATATTAAATGCATTAAGCTTTACTCAAAATCCTATGTATTAAGCTTCATCCCATAAACAGATAAATATATATTATTTACAATGCACGAATTAAATCACTTGATAAACAAAATAAAATAAAATAAATCAAACTTTAGTATAGGAAATACAGAAAATTCTAACAAGTATTTATAAGATTCATTATTTGAGTATTTAAGAATTTAAAAATATTGTAAATGTAAATTAATTCCACACATATAATTGAAAATTTTATTTTAACTGTGTAATGTAATTATATTTACCAATTATTTTTTTATAAAATTAAAAAGTATTATGAAGATGTTTCAAGTTTATTTTATAATTTTATAACAATGATTTAACATAAATAACTATATTTGATGAATGTATATTGTTGGAAATTTCTTATTGTTGGCAAGGAATACAATCAAATTATATATATATATATATATATATATATATATATATATAAGGTTTAATTAAGTTTTGAGTTGTTGATAAATTTGAGAATTTTAATTGAATCTTTATTAATTTTTTGTGATTATTAATTTCTAAAAAAATTTAATACTTTTTAATTAATTTTTGGAGTTAAATTTTTATATTAATTTTTGATTTGACATTTATATTTCATTATTATTATGATTAAATTGTTACATATTATTTTGTTACAACAAACCATATTATAATTTTATATTTTCATAATTTTCTAATTATATAGTTTATATTTTTTAATCATATAGTTTATTGTAACAAAATATTATGTGATATCTAAGTAAGATATAATGCAACATATCTGTCATATCACATAATTAACAGAAAATCTAAATGTAAAGATTCAATAGAAAAGTTTTACATTTTAAGGACTCAGTTGATCACAAATATTTAATAAGAAATCAACTGAAAATTTGCACATCTATTAGAAACTCAAAACTTAATTAAATTTATATATAAAAGTTAAGTTTTCAATTATCATCTTATAAATCAGTTTTAAAATTGAATTATGCATAAACTCAATGAGATAAGTCATTTAGAGTCTATTCAATATAGGATTGTCATGGTGGAATTATTAAGTTTCTGTTGAATCACCCATAAACATATAATTTTATCCGCTTTGACATGAAAGAATGTAAAATCTCATGCCAACTAAAAATAAATCAAATTATAATTTCTTAACCTAATATTTAAATAAATTATCAAGCCGTAACACTGGAATGTTTTTAGTTAAACGAAATGTTCAAAATATTTTTCATAATGATTAAATTATCAATACTTAGAAATGTAAGCAAAACTTTGATTTTTCAATTAAATGAAATTAACACACAAGATCTTGAATTTACATGATACTCACTATTTCCAGATTCACAGTAAAGGAGAATTAATCTGGATCCATTGTGCAGTTTCTTCCTGTCAATTATTTCTCCCTCCTCTTACTCCTCTTTAATGTCTTTTTGATGATATAGAAGTTGCAGGATGTTTTTGTCTGTCAAGGTTACAGTTTCTTTACCTTACTGAGAACTTTTTCTTTTCACTTTTTCTTTTCAGAAACTTAATCCCTTGTCCACAGTAGTCAAAACTTTTTCCTTCTTTTATGATATTTTAATTAACTTTAATAAAATACCAAAATGCCCTTGATGAAGTGAGAAGAGATGGATTAATTTTAATAACTCTAAAATAATCCCAATAACTTTAATACCTTATATTCTAATAATCATCACATTAGAATCTTTACATTAAAGTTATACTTTAAATTACATGAACCAATGTTAATTATTAATATAATTTAACATTCTCCCACTTGGTTCATGTGATGACTTGAAGATCTAAAACTAAACTTTAAGTGTGCACCATTCATTAGAATTATCAAGTCATCATCCTTATATGAATTGAAATGATCGGATCATGGCGGGCAAAAGTCATGATCGACAAGATTCCTTCCATGTATCACATAATCAAAACAACTCAACATAACTTTAATCAATCTTATAACTTTCATGTCTCTAAAGGAGACCTATCATGTCACCACAATCAATAATACATGTATATAACTTAATGTAGATAACAATAGAATAAGAGAAACATAACTTTAATTGAATTCACAAGTGTCATGACAGTACAAGCATATAACTATACATATCCATATAGATAGATAACATCATCATGTTAACATTGACTTATCCATAATGCCCATACTTTCAACATGACCAATAAAATTTTTGGGCGGTAGTCCTTTAGTTAACGGATCTGCTATCATCAAATCCGTACCAATATGCTCAATCAACACTTTATGTTTCTGCACTTCTTCTTTGACCGACAAGTACTTCAAATCCATGTGTTTAGCACCCTTTGAGTACTTGTCATTTTTAGAGAAGAAGACGGCTGCAGAATTATCACAATAAATCCTTATCGGCCTAGCTATACTATCAATAATGCCAAGCCTCGATACAAAGTTCCGCAACCACAAAGCATGAACCGTGGCCTCAAAGCATGCCACGAATTCAGCCTCCATGGTGGAAGTAGCAATGACTGATTGTTTTGCACTTTTCCAAGAAATTGCTCCTCCAGCCAAAAGATAGACATACCCAAATGTGGATTTTCTTGAATCCACACACCCAGCATAGTCTGAATCCGAATAGCCAATCACTTCGAGATGATCTGACTTTCTATAAGTGAGCATGTAATCTTTGGTACCTTGTAAGTACCTAAGAACTTTCTTTGCAGCTTTCCAGTGATCCATTCCAGGATTACTTTGATATCGGCCTAACATTCCAATAGCAAAACTGATATCTGGCCGAGTACAGGTTTGAGCATACATCAAACTCCCAACCACTGACGCATAAGGACTGGACTCCATGGCCTTTCGTTCCAAATCATTCTTGGGACATTGCATTTGACTAAACTTGTCCCCTTTTTGAATTGGAACTATTCCAGGAGAACATTTTTCCATTCTGAATCTCTCTAACACTTTGTTAATATATCCTTTTTAAGACAAACTTAACGATCCTTGTGATCTATCATGGAATATTTCTATTCCTATCACATAAGATGCCTCATTCATATCTTTCATTTCAAAGTTGTTAGAGAGAAACTTCTTTACATCATGTAACATACCAATATCATTAGCAGCAAGAAGAATATCATCAACATATAGGACCAAAATAAAAAACTTACTCCCACTGACCTTTATGTATATACACCGATCAACAATGTTCTCTACAAAACCATACGAAGTTATGGTATCATTAAATTTTAGATACCATTGTCGGGAAGCTTGTTTTAGTCCATATATTGATTTCTTTAATTTACACACCATATTTTCTTTTCCTGTCATGGTGAAACCTTCTGGTTGGTCCATATAAACTTTCTCTTCTAAGTCACCATTTAGAAAGGCTGTCTTTACATCCATTTGGTGAAGCTCTAAATCATAATGAGCCACCAAAGCCAAAACAATTCTCAAAGAGTCCTTCTTAGAAACAGGAGAGAAGGTCTCTTTATAGTCAATGCCATCCTTTTGAGTGAAACCTTTGACGACCAATCTAGCTTTATACCTTTCAATATTGCCTTTTGAATCATGTTTAGTCTTAAAGACCCATTTACAACCGACTCTTTTTGAACCTTTAGGCAACTCAACTAGATCTCATACTTTATTGTCGTCCATTGATTTCAATTCTTCTTTCATAGCATTCAACCAATTCTCTGAATTGTTACTTTCCATGGCTTGTCTAAAAGAGACTGGATCCTCATCAATGCTTAAGTCACATTCATGTTCAATAGAGTAAACCACATAATCATTCGAAATAGCAGGTCTTTTCTGCCTTACAGACCTTCTTAATGCTACTTCTTGTGGTTCCTCTATCAATTGCTCATTTATGAGTTGCTCATTTGTGACTTGCTCATTGTCAACTGGCTCAACATTTATATGTTCATTTTGTGGGATTGGAACATTAACTTGTTGTCTCTGCTTGTTGTGTGACTGTGATACAACAAGAGGGATAACAACTTCAGAAGAGACATTAAGTGTAGAAACACTATCAGTATGCTCTTGAATGTCCACTATTCGTGATTCCTCACTCCCACTAAATTGACCATTTTCAATGAACTGAGCATTTCCAGACTCAACTATTCTTGTACTATGGTTAGGGCAATAAAATCTATATCCCTTTGACTTTTCAGGATAACCGATGAAGTAACCACTAATGGTTCTTGCATCAAGCTTCTTTTCATGTGGATCATATAACCTTACTTCTGCTGGACATCCCCAAACATGAAGATGTCTTAAACTGGGTTTCCTTCCAGTCCATAGTTCATAAGGAGTTTTAGAAACTGCTTTGCTAGGAACCCTGTTAACCAGATATACAACAGTCTTTAATGAATACATCCACAAAGATAAAGGGATATTACTATGACTTAACATACTCCTAACCATATCCATAAGAGTACGATTCTGCCTTTCTGCTACACCATTTTGTTGTGGTGTACCGGGCATTGTATACTGTGCACAAATACCCCGACTTTCAAGATACTTTGCAAATGGACCTGGACATTGTCCACTCTCATCAGTTTTCCCATAATATTCACCACCTCTATCAGATCTCACCACTTTTACTTTTCTATCTAATTGCCTTTCCACCTCATTTATGAACACCTCAAGAGCGTTCATTGATTGAGATTTTTCATGCAATAGATATATATATAACAATAACGTGAGAAATCATCAATAAAGGAGATAAAATATTTTTCACCATTCCAAGATTTAGTGTCAAAAGGACCACAAATATTAGTGTGTATTAACTCAAGAAGTTGACTGCTTCTTGTGGCGGGATGCTTTGATATGTGTTTTGTTTGTTTACCCTTAATACAATCAATACATACATCCCAGTCGTCAAAATCCATTTGAGGTAAAATTTCATTTTTCACTAACCTCAACATCCTTTCTTTGGATATGTGACCCAATCTTTTATGCCATAAGAAAGCAGAACATTCATTTCCTGCACTAGAATTTCTATCAACAACATGTTCAACATTAAAAAGGGATTCAGAAAAATTAACATCAAGATTTAAACGGTATAAACCATTCAATAATGTACCAGAACCATAATAGTACGAAAGTTTATACAAATGAAAAATACCATTTTCAATCCTAAAGTTAAAACCTAAACAATCCAACTTTGCAACAGAAATCAAATTCCTAGCACAACCAGGAACATAGAGACACTTTTCAAGATTCAGACAATAGCTAGTGTCTAGAATCAATCTGTAAGTCCCAATTCCTTCTATTCGTGCCTTCATTCTGTTCCCCATATATAAATACTTTTCAGTTCCTTTTATGGGCTGGATTGAAAGGAATCCCTGCATAATATTAGAAACATGAGTGGTAGCTCCAGAATCCAACCACCGGGTATTATTAGGTACTTCAATAATATTTGCTTCAAAACTTACAGAAACATAAAAAGTACCTTTCCTTTCGAACCAAGATTTTCTTTTCGGACAATCTTTCTTGAAGTGACCTACTTTCTTGCAAAAGAAACATTTCTGGTCCTTCTGGATACTGCCCTTATTCACTTTCATTGGGGCTTTGTCCTTCTTGTTCTTCTTTCCTGATTTACCTTTACTGAAGCTAGTACCTTCATGAGTTGTGAGATGGACAAAATGATCTCTCATTTTCTTTAATCTCCCTTCCTCTTGTACCAACATGGCTTTGATTTCTTGAAAGTTCCACTTGTCCTTAATAGTGTTGTAATTCACTTGGAACTGGCCAAATTCAGGAGGAAGAGAGTTCATGATGAACTGTACTAGAAAGGACTCATTCACCTCCATTCCCATTGACTTCAACCTTGCTGCTATATTAGCCATTCCTGTTACATGTTCATGTATGGGCTGCGACCAATCAAACTTTTTGGTAGTCAGCTCACTCATAAGGGTTCCCACAATAGACTTGTCAGTTATGTCTGATTGTGAGTACTCCTTGATCATTTTCATAAATTCCTTTGCGTTTTCCGTTCTGGGCATGAAAGGCTTTACGTTCTCTGCCATAGACATACGCATCAAGTTTAATGACAGCCTGTTAGACCTATGCCAAGCCTCATAAAGAGACTTCTCATCATTTGTACTGGTCTCTGTAATGGCTGCGGGCATTTCATCCATCACAATAGCCATATCCAAGTCTAGAACACCCAGTTGAAACTGGATTTGTTCTGACCAATCGGCATAATTTAGCCCATTAAACTTGACGACATTGTTGCTCAAACCTGCTAAATTCATGTAAGTTGGAAATAATACACAAGCTCATACATTAATGCTTTGATTAAAATTTATGGATTCAAACAAATTACTACACTAGTCATACATTCAAGTTCACCTTTGGGTGACACTTAAACTGATAGGTAGTCAATAAAGTCATTCATTTAAGTTCACCTTTGGGTGATTCTTAAACTGACAAATTGCATATATACTTTAATAACAATCAATCATACTTTAAGTCTATATGTATGTTATCTTTGGATATACAAACATATACTAAGTACATGAAATGTCTCACTTTAATGTCATCAATTATAAACCATGGTTCACCTTTGAGTAATCCATAACATCCTTTCATCAATGACTAATTACTCTCCAAAATTCAACTTAATTGAATTTCCTTCTTTCAAATACATATAATTCATAAAACAAAATTATATCATGCATGTCAGTAAATACACTTTTCAAATTAAAAGTATATGAAACCTTTCAACTTTTAATTCACATTTGAATTTCCAAACAATGCAGAACAATGTTAAAAAATAAAAAAAAATTTAACACGCAACAGTAAAATTTCTTTACTGTGAGAACATGGGCACAACCATAAAGTTGCTTTTTAACAAAATAAATTCCTGCGGCTTCCAAAAGAAATTCACGTTACAGTGAATGTTCTTTCTTTCATCAACGTTTTAACTTTTGGCAAAAAGTTTTGTTACTGTTGCACGGAATTTTCAATTTTGGCATAAAACAACTTTAATGAATTTTACTGTTGTGCACAAATCAAAAACACATTCATGCGATAATCAAATAAAAAAAAAATACCGCTTCCAAGTGAATGAAATTCACGTATTCATGCAACAATAAAAAAAAAATTGCTTTATGTCCAAACTTAATTCCCGCGGCAGCAGAAATTCACGTTACAGTGAATTTGATTCACTTAGGAATTAAAGTTGCTTTAATGGGATAAACTTGTGGCTTCCTTGATAAATTCACGTAACAGTGAATTGAAGTATTCTTTCATGCCAACAAAAACAATTAACATCTGAAAATTTAAAATCCCTAAATTTTATAATTCAAAAATTAGGGTTTTAAAATTGGGAAAAAATTATCATCTATGAAGTATCATAAAATTCAGAACCTTGCTCTGATACCACTTGAAAGTAAAACTTTGATTTTTCAATTAAATAAAATTAACACACAAGATCTTGAATTTACATGATACTCACTATTCCCAGATTCACGGTAAAGGAGAACTAACCTGGATTCATTGTGTAGTTTCTTCCTGTCAATTATTTCTCCCTCCTCTTACTCCTCTTTAATGTCTTCTGATGATATAGAAGTTGCAGGATGTTTTTGTCTGTCAAGGTTACAGTTTCTTTACCTTACTGAGAATGTTTTCTTTTCACTTTTTCTTTTCAGAAACTTAATCCCTTGTCCACAGTAGTCAAAACTTTTTCCTTCTTTTATGATATTTTAATTAACTTTAATAAAATACCAAAATGTCCTTGATGAAGTGAGAAGAGAGGGATTAATTTTAATAACTCTAAAATAATCCCAATAACTTTAATACCTTATATTCTAATAATCATCACATTAGAATCTTTACATTAAAGTTATACTTTAAATTACATGGAACCAATGTTAATTATTAATATAATTTAATAAGAAATGATTTAAACAAATAGTTAAAAAGTCATTTTAATTAAGGAAATCGGTGAATATATGTGATCATGATTAAATGAGATTTATTATCATAACTACAAATCTTATTTGGAATTGTTTTCATAAAAAAAAAGGAAGAAGTGTGCAAGAAATTATGTCATATTTTTCCATATCAAGCTTCAAGGACAAATGAGATTACAGATTCTCATTGAAGATATTACAAAGATCAAACAAGATTAAAACTTAACAAATATAAAAGCTACAACAATCATCTTGATAAATCTATATAAAGAGCTCAAAAGGAATATGAAATATATACAATTTCAATATACAATTATTGTAAGCTTATATTGTCCTTAACATTGTTAAGTTAATATTATGAGCTTTAATTGTGTTCTCTTTGAAAGTATTCTCATCAATTGAAATGTCTTACTCTAAGGAGCAGACTGATATAATTTAAACTAATGTACTCATGAGAACTAAAAGTGTTCAATATTAACAAACTAATGTACTAATGTATTAGCTTATAAATCAATAGTAATTGATTTACTCAATTGTAATTAATTAATTTTTAATAGAACCTTTGTACATTTTGCTGAATAGAAAATTAGATATATCTAAATTTTGGTTAACTAATATAAAGATTTGTTATGTTATTTGTTTACTTGTTTCAAGAAGGTCTATCATAACTCTTGCGGAAAAAGTTCAGATTTTATTTAACCTTCTGTCTAAAATCAACTATTTTAACAAAAGAAAAATTATTACTCACTACTTTAGTAAAAATTGCATTGGATGTATAGAAAATCAACAATAACGCTTAATGGTTGCCTCAATTTACTCTAATAATTTTTAACCATCCTTACCTGTTTTAAACACTCAAAACAAGATAAAAACTTTTTTCAAAACCAACCCAGACTAAAATTGATTAGTCCAAATCACAAATTAATTCAACATACATATATTAATTCTTCTTATCTCCAACTAGTTCGAATTCTAAGAAATCTAACTCCAATTTATGACTTGCATATAATTTCCACGGGAATAAAGCAAATTTAAAATAACTAGATATAAATAATTAACTTCCATTGCCATGAAGGTAATTTGTGATCCAAGGAAAGTTATTTCTAATTTAAAGATGTTCTAACTTCCCAAACTTCATCTTATACAACTAACATCTCTTCTTGTTCATATTACTACTCCATTCCTCTTTTGTGTTGATTAAGACATTAAAAACTTACCACTTTCCAATATATAAGAAAACAAATTATTAATTAATCAATTCTGAAAGAAATTAAAACTGACTCTAGTTAAGATTTTGATCAATGTATCTTAATTTATCTATTTACCTCTAATATATTTGTTTTAAAAAAATAGTTAATATGTCAAAAAGTTCAAAAAAAATAATTGTTTTAAATATTTAGAGTAATAAAATTCTATAAAAAAATATATTTTAAAATCTATTTAGAAACTATTATATTTTTTTCACTTTAAAACTATACATTTAATTTAAATAAATACACTCTTACAAACTTGAATAAGAAAAGACTAAAGAGCATTTTATGACTCTATGATTGGACAATGTCTCTTTAACTTTGATGTGTTTCCAATCAGAAAGCTTCGTACATGTGCTGAAGTATCAACCTGATTTTTATATTTTTTTCAAAGATATTTCTTTATGAAAAAGTCCGAAAAATGTAGTATTAAAGAATAGCTAGATTGAAGTAAGCCACTTAGATATTAGTTGGCTTTAAGACATGTGAGATAGACCTCTATAATGAAAGTGGGCTAATTTTTATGTGGAGGCACGAGATTGACGATGACTGAAATTCAATGACTCTGAGTCATTGATATGAAGAAAGGATTATATTATATGGGTGATAGAAACATTAATTTGCGTGAGGTTGTGAATTATTGGAAATATTTTTGAAAATGCGAAAATAATAAGGTGAATATGTTAGGATGACGTGGCAAGGTGGTGTTGAGGGATACAAGGCGAAGAGAAGAATCTTGAATGTTGGTAAAAGATACGATGCATGCACCCTGAAGCTAGACAAAGGGAGAAGGTACTTCACGTGGGTGCCCAAAGATGACGGACCAAGTACTAAAGATAAAACATCAGACCAACGGCGCCGTTAATGTTGACCCCTTAACTTCCCCTCCATGCTGACTCATAGAATGTCTCTACCACGTGCTTTTGTCAGGATTTGATGTCTTGAAGAAGATTCTTCATATATTCTATTGTTTTCTTTTTCCTTCTCCATAATCCAAATCCTCAACCACACAACATCAAAATAAAATACATACAAGAATGTATTCTTTTCTTCTCCATCTACTCACACCCACGTCATTAGACCGTGGAAATAACACCTATCATATTATTATCAAAATCTACGTACATACACAATATATTCCCCAATTAAATTTCACATCTCACAAAAATAAAATAAACATTATGTTGCGATCCCAAATTCATTATTAAGGTAAGTTACTATATATTTGAAGCATTATCCATAGAGTTTTGTTTGTTACGGTTTTATTTTTAAAAATATTATAAAAAATATAAAAATAATAATATTGAAATTGCGTTTTACTTTAACTTCGATATCAAACTAATAAATATGGTAGAAACATATATTCACAATCGAAAACTATAAAAAAAATGAATGAATATCTCAATAGAGTGTTTAAAGATCCAATGTTTCATTATAAGTCTCAAGAACCGAAAGTTGACGTCAAATATTCTTATCAAAATTTGAAACGTAAGAAGAAATTCATTTACTAAAATTTCTTTAAATTTTTATATATATAAAAAGTAAATATCAGTTTTAATGTATTTTTGTAACGGAATACATGTGTATTTATAATATCTCTGAGAGTATGTCATTAATCGATTTAAACAAAGAATATCTTAGTTAAAAATATACTATTAAAAGATATTTAATGGTTATTTAAAAGATATTTTAAAATTGTCGAAATTTTAATAATAAATTTTCGCTTGACATGTTTAGCTACACATTTTATAATGAATTTGTGGATTATTATAATATAGAAAAATTATTAACTACTCGTTATATTATTATTAATTCAAATTATTGATGAACAAAGCTATTTTATTTAATTTTTCAAGTGTTTCATTTGTTTCACAGTAACACATTCATCTTTAAAGAAAAGGCTCACATTTAAAAGATAATGATTAATAAATTAATTTTTTTTAAAACATTTAAATTTCACCGTTCTTTTCTGTTTTTCTTTCTGGATCTATGTTAAAACGTGTTAAATTATAAAAATTTCTATGCTCTAGATATTCTTAGCACAGTGGAATACTAAAAAAACCGATATGAAAGGTACGTAAGTCACAGATGGAAAATAGAATTTGTGTTACAGAACTCAACTTTCACAAAAGCAAAATTATCGTTTGCTCTTAAATATTACACACTCTACTTTAGCTTATACGTAATTTTAATCTCTTTAACTCAATTAGATTAAATTTATTTTTATAAAACTTTAGTTATTGAAATTCACTTGTTCATAAAAAAAATAATACAATAATTAATAAAAATAGAATGCAATTGAAATTACTAAAATATTCGAATAAATACATTTATAAAAATAATTTTCAACATTAACTTTTATCATTTTATTACAAAACTAATGTCACATCACAACCCTATTATATTTTCATTATTATGACACTGACTTTGAGAATAACTAGTTTAATTACATTACACGATAAAAATTATAAATTAATTAAAGTGTTTAGAAGTGAAATAATTAAAATTACACGTAATTTAAACTATAAGAGATAAAAACAAATTAAACCGTACCTTTTTCTTAACTTTAATTTCAGGACTATTTGTCTTTTTGTTTTGGATGTTGTCATTACTGCACTTACCCAAAATTATTACGTCTGAGAGACAAAGACATAGCTCTACTAGTAGTCTTAAATAATTGCGTGTTTGATAGCAGCCACAACATTTTAGATAGGAAAATATCCACCTCCAAGACATTTTACGCCAGAATGATGCATAAGAAAGAGAATGTGAAAGGAAAAGAAGAATTAAAATAAGATAAGAAGAAATGGAGAAGGTGGAGAAAAAAAAAATAGCAATAAATTTATTGAGTGATGTTATAAAAACATATAATATTAAAATTAAAATAAAAAATAACAAATATATGCATTTTTTTATAAGTTCAGATACTTTTTCAATATAGCTCTCACAAAGTTTTAAAGCCTTTTTCTAAGAGAAGAGATCAATGTTATAAAAATATACTATTATGAAAATTTGGGTCTTAATAAATAAGTCATGCTTTCAATTATGATAGTATAATAGTAATCAAATATAAGTAATTTGAGTAAATATGTCCAAGCACACATCACTTATTAATAGAACTATACGACTTTAAGAAGAAATTGAATAAAGAAGAAATTGAATAAAGTTTATAGATTTTTCATCATATAACACAAGACTAGATTATCTAGTTTATAAAGAACATATACAAAATATTTTATATTAATTCACTCAAACAAATAGACCATGTCTAATTCTCCTTAGATATACAACTTAAATTGTTTCACTAATCAAGCATATGATTATAATGAGTACACAACATTTCTTGGTTGCAATGAGTATTCACATCTCTCATGTTATACTTTCTTAATAATTCTCAATAATAAAAGGAAATGCTCTCCAAGAGACCATAATTTAAGCTTACAAGGAAAAACTTTATAGAATGAAGAATATTAAAATGAGTTTTACACACTTTTTTTAAATACACTAGACGACTAATAGAAAAACTTTTATACTTTAAATTTTGTATAATTGCTTTACCAATGTAGTTTAGTCAAACAATACTTTTAGACTCTAAGACATTATTTAGTTCAATTATTTAATGAAATAATGTGATATTGTGTTTCAATTGAATGATTATGTAAGATTTATATTTATGAATAATTTGAAAATAATTGATGTTACATACCTATAAGAACGATTGTTTGTTATGATGTATTAAGAAAATAAACTTATAATTAAAAGAGATATGGTAACTTCATTGATTTTATATCATGTAAATTAAGACCTCAAATGGTGAAAAATTAAAAAATTTACTGCATATCTATAACACATATTTATAGATAAAAGTTTTAGACCAAGTCAAGTATTAGCTTTTGATAAATCATATTCAATATGAATCTTCTAAAAAGCGTAAGTTTACATTTGTTAATTATAAATTTGTTTGAAACTTAAATTCATATATTTATTATGGGTTATGGTATTATTTGAAATCATATTTATACTTGTTTATGATATTGATTTTTGTATAGTTATGTTGTTTATGAGTTTTTTTTTTCCTTGTTTCTATTTAAAATATGTTGTATTTGTAGTTAATATATGAGCAAAGAGGTGAGTTTAGAAGGAGTTAATAGACTTTATGATATTTATTTTTTATATGAAAGCTATGAATGTTTGTGTGCATCCTTTTGAAATAATTTTAGTTTTATAAATTGTATATAAAGTAATATTACAACATACTATGTATATGTGTATTGTAATTACATGGGTTGTTACAATATTACAAATAAGAATATTCTTGGCTATAATAATCTTACTAGATTCACACAAAAAATGTCTCTATTTAAAAAAACTTATCTTTTACACTAATCATGTCATTTTATCTTAATATTTAGGCAAACCATATCAATACATTTACAATTGTTCTTTCATTTATAACTATACTCATTTGCATAATATAGTATTTTTACGAGTAAAAGAATATTTTCATAGAAGTTTGTCTAATACTAAATTAAAATGTCAATATTTTCCACACAGAATTATGGTAATAAAAAATGAAATTATTCATAAATGAAGTAAAATGATTATAAAGTTAAATAAACACAAATATATAAGAGAAAACAAAAAAAATATATTGAACACTTTGAACTTAGTGTAATCAACAACGACATAAGTTATCGGGTTGGACTTAGACTTGCTATGATAGATATAAAAGTTACTCATCTTAAAAAAAACAATATAAAATTATGATTTAAACCCTATCTATTAACAACCCAGATTAAGGGTTGAATTTCACTCTTACCTATGTAGTTACTGATTTCGGTAGAGCTGTCAAAATGGGTCACCTGGTCCGATCTGACCCAATTCATTATGGATTGGTCACTTAGTGAATCAATCCAATCCAGCTTATTTATTAGCGAGTCAGAAAAATTAAAATCTGTCTTGACTCACTTGGTGGGTAAACAGGTTGACTTACTGATTTACTTAATTACAATTTTTTTAAATAAAAAAATTACAAACTTTCTATAATTCAAATCTAAATAAATTTCACTCCCAATATGGTCGTTTAATTAATTTTGAAAATAGGAAACTTAAATAATTTTTTCAAGCAAAAAAAATATAAATATCTTTTTATAAAATTAAAATTAAACTTTAATAAAATAAAATTAGGTAGGTGGATTAGTGGGCCAACCCGGTCCACCACAGGTTCAACCTGCATGAAAGTTAGGTTGAAATCTGACCCGCATAAAAAAATACAATTTTTTCAAACTCAGCCCGTGATGGACCAGATTGACCCGCAGGTTGTGACCCATTTTGACAGCTCTAGATTTCGCGACTCAAACATTGTTTACCTAACTTTACAAAACAATTTTTATTTACATGTGACAAATATAATAAAAGTTAAAACGATTGTAGTGATTAATGTTATTTTTGTTGTTCTAAGTGAATTTCTCAATAAATAGTGTATTTGTTTGATTTAGTAACCAAAAAAAAAATATAAGGAGTGATTTGATTCAACTCATTTAAGCATATCAGCGTTTTTAATGGCTACAGAAATTTCATAAAAAAATATATTAAAAATATTAAATAAGTGTGTTGAATGACAATTAAATCTTTAACTTAATTTATTGAGTCAACTCAAACTACTAAAAACTTAAATTAGTAAAAATTATATATTTAAAAGATAAATTATATACATAAGTTAAATTTATTTTAACTAATTATAATAGAAATATTATATTTATGGTGAAAGGGATCTGGAATGACTACACAAATCAAATATTATTTGTTTCGGGTATGAGATTGATGTCTTTTACTCAAAGAACTTCAAGTTGTCTCGAAGACTGACCAGGCTTCCTAGTGGTCTTCCATCATCGAAGTTAGGTTGTTCGTTCTTCCTCCTTCTTGTCGAAGCTGTGCGGGTGGGTATTTGTCAAAACACTCTGACGCTCAAGTTAGTAATATAACCGATTGGTTAGCAGAGCAAGTGATACATATAATATGCATAATAATCCTAAAGTCATACTTAGGATCTTTTATTTATAATAGTTGTGATAGGCTTTTACCTTCACTGGCCTAATGACAGTCAAATCACACCTTAATTTACATTAGGGGCTTAATGAGTCATTATCACTAATAATCTAACCATAATATTAGGTTATACTAGATGCCACCTAGGCCTGGATGGACGACCTGAATGGATAACCTGGGTGGACAACCTAAATGTTCAGTCTAAGTGGTGTTTGGTCCTAAGGCAGGTTGTACGGTACACACGGGTGTGGAGACCATACGATACACTATTCGAATATAAGATTTGTCAGTTCTTAATTTCAATAAACAAGACAACCATAAAGTATGGGTATTAATTTTTCGATATATGCAAGAGTAATCTTGGATAAATCGAACCAAGATGAGCTGTGATAGAAAATTTGAAAAGCGAAATTCGAAAAATGGAAACCGTATGTGAAAGAAATAAAACATGTGTCAGTGTAAGCGAATCTTAAGTTTTTAAAGTGAATGGAAGATAATAATGATAAGAAAAATAGAAAATAGGAAATAGTTTACTTCTACTCGTACTGTGTTGCTACCTTTGTTCTACAAGTAATAATTAGACACCACAAAGCAAGACAGCTAAAACTCGACGCTGACGCCAGCCGTATAATTTGGCTTTGCCATTGGCGGAGGGATATGCACCTACGCAAGAGGCAAACAACAACTTTATTGTAGGCCCTAAATTATTAACTATTTCTTTTTTTTTTATTCATTTCTAATATTTAAAACCCTATTTTCTTCCTTGATTCCTTCTCCTTCTTTCTTTCTACGCGTCTTTGCATTCTTCAAAAGTCGCCTCTGCTACTGCTTACCTTCTTCCTCTCTCCCTCTCTCCTTCTGTCCCACAAACAAACAATTCAACTAGTTTCTTTCTAGTCTGTCCTCACAAGCCTCCATGAACAGGATAGTTTATTCATTTCATTTAATTCACACTCTTCACATACTATTGGTTAAGTCAAAATGTCTTTTTAGATTATGGCTTGGCTTGGCTAGAAAAAGAATCATGGTTTTTCTTGGATTCAAAGACACCACTTGCGTAAAGAACATCTGCACATGCTTCACTTCCCAAAGCAGTCATCAAATACCAATATATATCATTCATACCATACCATTTTGTTTCACAGTTCAACCTTCTTTTTCAGTTCAATCACCCTTTTTATCAATCTTTTTTTTATGATATTTTCTTCCCCTAAACTTGAATTCAACCTTAACCTCTTTTAAAGCATAGTACATGTTCTCATCTAAGGTGTAAGGTAGGATAACATAATAGGCTCAAGGTGGAAAAAAGAAATCAAGGCTCAAAGAGGGTTCACAAGTGTATCACAATGTATCAAGGTTGGCTATCTGGCCAAGTAGCTATACAATAATAACAACAATGCCTTTCTCATCCTTAACCAAAAAGTGTTTGTGTACATAAAATCAAAATCTTGCAAAAGTCAATTCCATATCTAGACAACTCATAGTATCTCTCAATCATCACATGCTCTCAACACTCACAGATCTGGTCATATTCATACACACAGATAAAAATTTGAAGCACATTGCAACCACAAACATACATGTTATCATTTTCAAGAATCACAGAAACTTAATCCAGACAATGCATAACCATTAAATCAAAAAGTCACATGTTTTTACAACTAACACATTAAATATAATTCAACTAAACATAGTTCCAACACAAAACAAATGAACTCAAATAACACAAACACAATAAACATAAATCAATAGAAGTCTCTCAATCATCACATGCTCTCAACACTCACAGATCTGGTCATATTCATACACACAGATAAAAATTTGAAGCACGTTGCAACCACAAACATACATGTTATCATTTTCAAGAATCACAGAAACTTAATCCAAACAATGCATAACCATTAAATCAAAAAGTCACATGTCTTTACAACTAACACATTAAACATAATTCAACTAAACATAGTTCCAACACAGAACAAATGAACTCAAATAACACAAACACAATAAACATAAATCAGTAGAAGTCTCTTTCCATCTGCTACCAAGACCCATCTGGTCTTGATCTCCACTAGCTCTCCTATGTCTGCTGACTAGGCTGTGTCCATCTAGGATCAGGCTCCTCTTCCTCCTCATCACCATCACCGACCATCATGTCATAATATTGCTCTGGCTCTAGTACTGTTGGGTAAGCACTCCCCCACCTAGACTCTAGCCTACCCTCAGGCCATGGAATATGCGCCGCAAACTGGGCTCCAGTCATGAATGAATTTGCAGGGAAGTCAGGGATTCCAAGTGAAAGGTTATACATGTTGTCCTGTAAGGACACCTGGCCCTGCTGCATACTGGTGCACCAATCACGGATGTCGTCCTGTCTAGCAAGACTTTGACGCATGTAACAAGTGAACATGTTTGGTGGACGCACTGAAGGAGTTGAAGAAGCTGATGGAGGTCTGGGTGCTTTAATACCTCTACGTGGGGGGGGGAACTAGAGGAGGAGCATTCATAGTAGACTGCTCAGTGCGATTAACACAATTCTGATCGAAAAATTTCTTATTAAGAGTAAATGGAAGCTGAAGTATGATGGCTGACTTAGACTGTATGCCCTGTTTCCTACATGAAGCAGTCACCAATGTAGGGAATCCAAGTTTTCCAAGATCTCCCTCAACAATAGTTGCAATTTCCTGGGATATGTATGCTCCCATATCTAGATCAAACCCTATAATAATTCCATATATCAAATATGAGCGCTCCAAACTGATGTCTGATGTGTGAGTGTTAGGGCTCAAATTTGAAAAGGAAAAGGCACTCTACATTTGTGTTGTAGAATTGAGATGCTTCCTTAAGATTCTAACTAGAGTCCCACTCGTGCCCAACTGGTAGCCATACCCAGGAATGCAAAGTGTAGAAGCAATGAGATCATGGTCGGGGTGGCCAGTCATGAATGTGCGCCATAGGCAAGGATAAACGTCTTGAGTCTGCAAGAAACTATTCAATGTCCTCCGATCAAAACGTATTATTCTTCCCCTGACCTTGGATGACTTTGGCCTAGATCCCTCTGGATCATATGCATTGGCGTAAAATTCTTTCACAAGGACCTCATCAATTTCATTTGGCAGATGATAACGGTAATTCTTACCATTATCTATGGTGCAATTTTCTTACCAAATCAACTCTCTTGAACCTTGAAACATGCTTAATCCTCTCTTTTATCTAACGTTGTGAATAACTTCAGCTTAGGTAACACATACCAGTTTTCATCACTAATTCCTCAAATTTTGTAGGAACTTTCTGTGCTTTGGAAGAGCATCCAAACTATCAAGAGTGAGGAGCCAAGGAAGAACTACAAAAGCAAGATTTGAAGAAGTTTCACTGCAGACTCCACGCCTGGGCGCCCTTCAACTTTCACTTTTAGCAAAAACATGGCGCCTGAGCGCCCCTGAAGGGGGCTGAGCACCCTTTGATTCACTGTTTCATCCTAATTGTGGCACCTGGGCGCCCTAGATGGGGGCTGGGCACCCTTTGCCTCGCATTTTCACCTTAAATATGGTGCCTGGGCGCCCCTAAAGGGGGCTGGGCGCCCTTTGCTTCACATTTTTTGTTTAATCTTGGCGCCCGGGCGCCCAGAAGAAGGGGGCTGGGCGCGACTTTTGCTGACATGGCACCCTAGACCTATTTAAGGCTCCCATGCAATGGGGGTGCCATCTTCTTGGCGGCTGAAGTACGAAAACACACTTTTGGACTTGTGGGAGATGGTTTTGAGTTGTGGGAACTCTCATTTCTTCCTCCTTGGGTCTCCATCTCTTCCATTTTCTTCCATTGTAAGCTCAAGCTCTCCATGACTATGGAGAGCTAAGTTCTTTTTGTTGGGGAATGATGTAAACTATGAAACTCTCTTGTAAATGCACTTGTTTTGAATGAATATAAGCTTCTTTCATTATTTGCTAGTGTTTATTTCCTTTGCTTAAAGCTTGTTGTGACTTGATCAACCATAGCATGATTATGGGGTTTGCTTAATGTTGGGAAATGTTGTGTAAACCTTGAACTGGACTAAACACCTAAAGGAAATAGTGTCTAGGGATAGAGCTTGGACCTTTAGTTGTCTTAAACCTCTAGTCTTAATGCAGATGAACTTGTTAGGTTGCCAAGGGTTTGAGATTTAATGAGTAAATCTAGGCTCTCTCACCAAAGGATTGGGTTTGAGTAACTTAGTAGGTTGACAAGAGCATTTAAATGAAGAAGTTATGTGCATTTGCATGAGAGTGTAATAGGTGAAATCATTCTCCAACATCTCCATTCCATATCATTTTTAATCATTTCATTTCCTAGTGTTTTAATCCCAAGAAGTTCAATTCATTACTTATGCTTTATGTTTATTTTCATTACACTAAATTCACATTAAAAGGAATCATTCTTTAGTCTAAATTAGTTAGATAATTATACGATAGTAAAGTGTTATACAAGTCTCTTGGGATACGATATCCGGTCTTACCGGTTTATTACTTAGAAAGATTTTGTACTCTTGCCAAAGAGTTAACAACAGATTAGCTAGAACGTGGTGCCACTTCCTCCTTTCCAGTTCCTGTTGAAAATGATCATATTCTCCAGGTTTCAAGTCAACTGTTCTCTCAGGCAGGAGAGCTCTACTCATCAGTGTGAACCTGTCAAATGCTACTTCAATGGAGAACCTATTTTGATCACAATTCAGGACGAGATTCTTATGTTGTGCCTCTGCTGCTTGTGACCTTGAAGAAGAGCCTCTAGTGGTCTTCCTTTTCTTTTCTGGTGTAGCTTTAGGAGGAGCCATCTGTATGAATCAAACTAAGCACAAAGCAACAAATTACAGAGGTGAGAAATGCATAAAAGCAGATGCTGTAGTGAATAATCCGCTGAGTGAGGGGCTCGTTGAGCGAATAATGACCAAAAGCACCAATAATTCGCTGATCGACTGCGTAGCTCAGCGAATTTACTCAAAGATGAAAACTGGTTGACCTGGTCCAAGGACGCACTACTAACTGCGTTTTAAACAAAATTTCTTTTACCAACCAAAGTTTATCGCTATACAAATCAATTAGGGACCAGCTACAACACGCACATGCCAATTGAGACAAAAACATTTATATGAACATGTGTATGGACAAACTTTAATAACATTCCTAATTTAAACCTAAACATATGACATGGATGCGACTCTGGATAAAGGAAAGAACAAAAGTTGGGGCAAAGGAGCAACACCTGAACCTATTTGAACATAAATCTAAGAAAACACAGATAAATGCACTACAGAACTTGAACAAGTACTTGGAATGAATGAGTAAATGGGCAACAACAATGGCTACCGTGTATGAACTTCAGAAAGAAGAACAGAAACATTGAGAGAGAAAGGTGAAAATGAGAGTGGAAGGGTTTAAAAAGTTTAATTTAACCTCTTGAACGAATAAATTTGTTGAGCGCACCATGCTTGTGCGCTAAGCGAATTACCCCGTATTTATGAACTCCCTCTTTTTGTGAACCAATTTGAATATTTTATTATTTTTTTGAATTTCGATGACCAGTCACTGAGCGCACTGAAGTTGTGCGCTAAGTGAATAAATCAATTTTTTTAGCACAAATTTGTGTTTATTCGCTGAGTGCACCGGATGTGTGCACTAAGTGAATAAAAATACAATTTTTACTTTTGTTCACTCATCTCACAAATTTTCTCTCACAAATTCGCTCAGGGAATTTACTCTCCTCCCCATTTATTCACTCACTCCAAAAACTCACTAATATATTCGCTTAGCACACCATGTATATGCGCTCAACGAATAAAACAATAATGAATATACATAACATCTCATTGCACGAACAACATAACACATAACTTACCAGTACTAGGGTGCCTCCTAGCAAGCGTTTCTTTAATGTCACTAGTTTGACCAACAATTTCATGGTTTAGATAAATGAATAATTGTGGTGAGGCGTTCAACCTCACCACCCAAATAATGTTTCAATCTTTGACCATTTACAATCCAACTTCTATTTGGATCCTCAGAATTCGGATCCATTAGACCATTTAGATTTCAACTTACCTGGAAATAGATTGAATCTAGAATTGAACAACAATACTTGTTATCCAGGTTGAAATTCTCTTTTGATTAGCTTCTTGTCATGGTACATCTTGACCCCTTCTTTATATTTCTTTGAAGAATCATAAGCAGTCAACCTCATTTCCTCCAACTCTTGAAACTGAAGCTTTCTATTACCTGCATAAAGAGAAGAATCAAAGTTAAGAAATTTCAAGGCCCAATATGCCTTATGTTCCATCTCAACCAGGAGATGACATACCTTGCCATAGACTAATTGGAAGGGTGTTAGTCCCACAGGAGTCTTTAAGGCAGTCCTATATGCCCAAAGGACATCATCTAACTTTGCAGCTCAATCCTTTCTTGAAGATGAAACTGTCTTTTCAAGGATTCTTTTAATTTCCCGGTTGGAAACTTCAGCTTGGCCATTGGTCCGCAGATGATATGGAGAGGCAATTTTGTGCCTCACATCATAGTGTGACAAGACCTTGGCCAATTGGGCATTACAGAAATGTGATCCTCCATTACTTATGAGGATCCTAGGCACACCAAATCTTGAGAAGATTTGTCTTTTGAGAAATTTGACAACTGTCTTGGCATCATTCTTTTGGCATGATGTAGCTTCCACCCACTTACTGACATAATCCACTGCCACTAAAATGTATTCATTGTTGTAGGAAGAAGGTAATGGTCCCATGAGATCCATTCCCCAACAATAAAACACTTCGACTTCTAAAATAGCCTGTAGTGGCATCTCATGTCTTTTTGAAATGCTTCTAGTTCTTTGGCATTTATCACAACCTTTTGCATGAGCATGTGCATCTTTAAATAAGGTTGGCCAAAAGAATCCTGACTAAATCACTTTGGTATTTCTCCTCTCTCCATTATAGTATCCTCCATATGGCGAATTGTGACAATGCCATAGAATACCAGCAACTTCCTC
Organism: Vigna reflexopilosa; assembly: GCA_027742785.1. Taxonomy (NCBI): domain Eukaryota; kingdom Viridiplantae; phylum Streptophyta; class Magnoliopsida; order Fabales; family Fabaceae; genus Vigna; species Vigna reflexopilosa. The sequence continues at coordinate 55,812,603 of CM050911.1, read as the reverse complement.
TACTGTGACACACCGCCTAATTAAGTGGTCAGCACCCAACTTGAAGAGATAAGGTTCATCCCAAAGATATTCTCTAGAATCATGTAGAAACTTCTTCTTTTGTCGCCAAGTCAAATCATCAGGGAATTCCTACCACTTTAAAATTTGCCATATCTGCAAACGATGGCCTTTGTTGTATGAGCATCAGATGCTCATCAATAAATTTTCCCTTAATTTCTCCTTCTTGATTTGTTACCTCAGTGTTAAAGAGACGAGACAAATGATCAACTATTACATTCTCACTCCCCTTTTTGTCTTTAATTTCAAGATCAAATTCCTGTAGCAATGAAACACATCTTATGAGACGTGACTTTGAATCAGACTTTGCCAGCAAATATTTTATGGCTGAATGATCAGTGTAAATGATGACTTTAGACCCTATCAAATAAGGTCTAAACTTTTCAAGAGCATACACAATTGCCAAAAATTCTTTTTCAGTTGTGGCATAATTCAATTTGCACCATTCAGAACTTTACTATCATAGTGAATAACGTGAAAAACTTTGCCACGTCTTTGTCTCAAAACAGCCCCAATGGCATAATCACTAGCATTGCACATTAACTCAAAATCTTGAGTCCAATTTGGTGCGACTACATTAGGGGCTGAGATTAGCTTCTTTTTCAAAATTTCAAAAGCTTTAAGACAGTCCTCATCAAACTCAAACTGAGTGTCTTTCACTAGCAAATTGCAAAGGGTTTAGCAATTTTGGAAAAGTCTTTTATAAATCTCCTGTAAAATCCAACTTGTCCAAGAAAACTTTTTATCCCTTTGACATTTGTAGGAGGTGGTAGCTTTTCAATCACATCAACCTTAGCTTGATCTACACCTATCCCCCTAGATGAGATCTTATGTCCTAAAACATTCCCTCACAAACCATAAAATGACAATTTTCCTAATTCAACACAAGGTTCATGGCAATGCATCTTTTCAAGACTACATCCAAGTTCTGCAAGCATAAATCATAAGATTTGCAAAAGACTGAGAAATCATCCATGAAAACTTCTATGCAATTTCTACAAGGTCAACAAAAATGGCTAGCATGCAACGTTGAAAACTGACAGGTGCATTACATAGACCAAATGACATCCTTCGGTATGCAAACACACCAAAGGGACAAGTGAAAACAGTCTTTTCTTGGTCCTCAGGATTCACTACTATTTGGTTATACCCAAAATAGTTATCCAGGAAACAATATTAGGCTTGTCCTGCCAGCCTTTCCAATATTTGATCCATAAAAGGGAGAGGAAAATGGTCTTTCCTGGTGGCTTGATTTAACTTTCTATAATCAATGCACATTCTCCACCCTGTGACTGTTCTTGTAGGAATTAATTCATTCTTATCATTCTGAACAACAATCATACCCCTTTTCTTAGGAACAACATGCACAAGACTCACCTAAGCACTATCAGAGATAGGATATATCATTCCTGCTTCAAGCAATTTAAGTACTTCCTTTCTCACCACTTCTTTCAAAGTTGGATTCAATCTTCTTTGTGGTTGTGCTATGGGTTTATAGTCCTGTTCCATCATAATCTTATGCATGCAATAAGTTGGACTTATACCTTTCAAATTAGAAATATGCCACCTTTTTGTTCTCTTTTAAGATTTCCACCAATTTTGCTTCATCACGGTTTGACAGAGAATTGTTTATGATAACAAGCTTCTTGGAATTTTCCTCTAAAAATACATACTTAAGATGATCAGGAAGCACTTTCAATTCCATTTTATCTTGATCATCCAAGTTAGCCTTCTCCATTTTCTCCACTTTCACATCTGTGGATTTCTCTTCTTTTAATCTTTCCAAATGTTGTGAAATCTCCTTTACTTTAGATTCCTCTTCTAAAGTGAGTTCCTCACATGCATCTACCAAAACACGCTCTAAGGGGATTTCACATACATTTGAATCTTTACCTTTTCAACCACATAATCCAAAACCTCTACTATAAAACAATTTCCTCTATCTCTCGGGTGTTGCATTGCTTCCACAACATTAAAAGTTATTGTCTCATCATGCAACCTACCTTAAGATGACCATCATCAACATCAATTATCACCTTAGCAGTCTTCATAAAAGGTCTACCAAGTATAAGGGGGACTTCAATACATATCTAGAATAACAAAATCCACTGAAAAAGTGAATTTGTCAACTTTCACTAAAACATCTTCAATAACTCCATATGGGTACTTGACATACCTGTCTGCTAGTTGAAGTATCATCCTTATTGGTTTTACTTCCATGTCCCCTATTTTATTTAACATAGACAAAGACATTAAATTGATGCTTGCACCTAAGTCTATTAATGCTTTTCCAATTGGGAGCTTTCCAATTGTGCATGGAATAGTAAAACTTCCAGGGTCTTTGAATTTTGGTGGTAGAAGTTTTTGGATGATTGCACTACAATTCCCTTGCACCTCAATTGTTTCTTCTTCAATATACTTTCTCTTCTTGGTCTACAAATCTTTCATAAATCTAGCATAAGGCATTTGTTGAAGTGCTTCTAAAAAGGGAATTGTGAATAAGGTTTATCAAATCTAGGGTTATCTTTTCCATACTTTTCATTCAATTCATCTAGATTCACCATGATTATGGTGAACTAAACCCTTTTGTTGTTGGGGAAATATGTAATCCTATTTGAAACTCTCTTATATTGAAATTCTTGCTTTATTCTTTTACTTTTGTTTATCAATTGTTAGAGTTTTTCTTCCATTATATTTGCATGCTTTTTTTGTTTAAGACATTATTCAATAGCATAATCTTTGATTCTATCTATATGGACACGTATAGTTAGGTCTAGACATGAGGGAATTCTCTTGATAGTAATATTACCTAGACACAGGGATAGGAGGATCAATTGCCATAAGCTTTTGTGCGAATTATGTAATGCATGAATAATTGCTAGGGAGACTAGACATAGTAAACTAGTAATTAGGAGTAGACTCTATATACCAAGATATTGGAAATAGAGGAATTTAGAAAGTGGCATTAACATTGATAAAGATGTCGAATTTAGTAAGAATAGTATATATATGAGAGTGGATTAGGATGAAACGTAAACCCCAACAACACCATTCATCCATATCATTTAACTGTCAATTGATCAAACCTTGCATACATGTTTATTTTCTGTCTTGCATTTAAAACCCTAATCTTCACTCTAACAAGTCTTAAGAAATCAAGATTTCACACGAACGTTTAGGCCTAAGAGTCCTTTGGGAAACGATACTCAGACTTACCGTTTTATTATTACTTGATACGATCTGGTATACTTGCTGAACCCTTAACAGCCACCGATCAACCTATTATGATGGATAATTTTTATTTGTCATAATAGGTCGTCATAGAAAGGTATTTTTCCACTAGTGTTTGTTGATTCCAAAATTACCCCTCGTCGTTCTTCTTCTCCATCCATTCTCTTATAGTTCCCATTTTTTCCTTCTCTCTCCATTTTCTCATTCTCCATTATATCTCCAACCTTTGCTCAACCTCTTCATTTGCGTGGGATGAACCAAAAGATCCCATTTATCTTAAAGTTTTGACCTTTTTAGTTTCATTTCGTTGACGATATTGTGCATAATGAAATCCTCTAGTGACGTTGGTGGTTCGAGCAAGGTATATGATTTTTCCCTTTTCTTATTTGCCTTTTCGCTTTACCCTTTCGTTTTCGCTATTTTGTTTTTGTTATGTGGCCTATTATTTGCTGTTTAAATTTTTTGGGTATCATTTTTGGGTTTTTCCTTTTTCTTATTTTTTTTATGCAGTTGTGCGTCCTTTAGAGGAACAAGAATCTCTAATTGAAGAACTAAAAACCAAGGTTGTTAATATGGAGGCGCAATTGGTTGAAGAGAAGAATAAACAGAAGAATAAAAATGATGGTGGACACAGTACGCCTCGTCAAGAATCCCACATGAACACTGACTTTGTATGTCCGGGAGGCATTTACACCAACCAACCCAGTATACAAACGATCAAATGTTCCGAACGATATGCTCCATTGTTTAGGTTTTCAATGACCCTGAAAGGACCTTCCCAATTAGCAGCTAGCTTTCCTTCCACTCGGTTCCTTCGAGCATCTCCGGTCTTTCGTTAAACTAGATCTCATTCGACAAACTGCCTCAGTTTTATCTTGTTGTTGTAGCGGCGAGCGACCAACCTCTTTTGAGCTTCCACCTGTACAACAACTGTTGTTTCTCTTCTTTTCGCCAAGGTCTGCAATCTTCTCTTTTTCAAAAGTTCAGGTTGAACAACCATATCAAAAGCTTAGGAACTTAATTACTTTACATATCACATGATGAAAACGACCAAAACAAATAATTACAAATTAACATTCTTGCTACAATAAGTATTCAACTTACTTATAGAACCACGTATATTGAGGTGGATTCATCTCATACAACTGTTGAAGAACAATCCTCACAACCTTGTATGTGAAATAATTGAGTATTTGTTGTATGTATCGAAAGGTGAAGTTAATCAAATTGCAAACAAGCAACAATAATATCAATATTATAAACTTACAGAAAATTATTCACATTATTTTATGTGTGATACCAAGATTATGGCAGCACTGAACAATTTGTTTACTATTTTGAGTACCCTTTTAACATCATGAAAAGTGTTTCTACTGGATAGGCACGAGGATGGATCCTGCTCACTTCTCCTACCTAGACGAACGTTCGCTCCTCTCACATCTCTGTGTGACCGATCGGTTTAAGGCGGATTGACCTACAGAAGGCACTTCGACGCTCAAGTTAGAAATGTTTCGTATGAAGGTCTAAAGTAATTAAAATATGGAAAACGTATTTTATCCTGAAATTAAACCTCTACTTACAGGGTTTACGATAATCAAACCTATTAATTTACCTCTTAATGACCATTAATACCAACATTAACCATTCATCAATAGTAGTTATCATATTGATTGCATTTTAACTCTGTTTCAACGACTGTCGTACCTGTCTGGCTACGCCATTCCTCTATACCCCAACCCTCAGTTAACTCACTTGGTTAACTCAACTTAGCACATAGTAACACTTCTCCTTGACTATAACTCTAGATTCCGATAATATATATATATATATATATATATATATATATTAACTTACTTTCTTTTTTGTAGAATATTTATAATATAAAATAAAAGTTACTAGCAGTACCATAATACAATAGTATAAGGGCAGAAGATAGCACGACTGTAACCAATGAGTAGTAAGATTATGACACGGTACATACAAATTTCAAGGTTTTATCTCAGAAGTTATGTCGTTGAAGGATATCATAGATAGAAACGGTTGATAATGGCTAAAGGTTACAATTATGCAACTCTCTTGTGCCAACGACATCACAGAGAAAAGTGACATCATAAGCTAATGGCTGCTATTAGTTGTAACTATACAATTGCCATGTAACATGCTGTTCAATTTCTCAAAAGTTACAAACTTACACAATCTTTAGTGGATATAATAGAAAAAGGTAATACTTATTCATAATTTTAATTGTAACATGTGTTTCAATCTGTAAAAATAATTTATATTAAACTAATATCAACCCTATTAACAAATGTTTGTAAACTAAAAAGACATATTTGTATATACCTTATAAGTATATGGGTCAAAAGAGAGAAATTGATGTTAATTAATTAATATATATATATTGAAAAAAGTAGTACACTCTTAATTTATGTACGCCAATTTACTGGTTTCAGCCTTTAAAGATTAACAAAGGTTAAAATTTAGAATTGATAACATTGATTCTACTGTAATTTATTTTAAAATTACTTAATTTTACATTATCCAAATTGATGTTAATATAATTTTAATTTAAAATTACAAATAACTTTTTTTTAAAGCTTGGAATCTAAATCAAAACTCTGCATTTCCGTCCTCAGGGTGTAGATTGGCGACAACGTAAAAGACGCTTAAAATTTGGTTTTATAGGTAGCTAAGTGGATATGGGATAGTTAAAGCTTAAGCATAATTATAATATATTTAATTCTTTTTTAGAATAGTCTAAAGTTAAAAGTTAATGTATTTGTATCTTTATTTATTGTTTAGACCAACATATAATTTAATTTAATATATTTTATTAATATTTTATTTTAGCATCAGTTAAGCTAAGCTAATGTAAATGTTTAATATATTTAACTTTTTATGCTGATGTATTTATTTAGTATCAACTTAAAGATGACATAGTTGATTTGCTTTGTTTTAGTCATGTAGTCCACCTTATTCTTTAAAGTGCAATTGTAGGAGTTTTCAAGATCGAATGCATCCAAATGAATAATCGAAAACTGAAAAAAAATTAAAATAATTAAAATTGAATTTTGTTTCGGTTTTATTTGTCTGGGGTCGGTCGTCTTTTTTTGCTGTGTTCCGATAGTTCAACTCTTCAAACAAACCTTCTCGATGGGTGGTTAACCTGCAGAAGACACTCTGACACATTAAATATGTTTCATAAAGATGTCTATATTTTATTAAGATAAAAGAAGATGATTGTACCTAGACATCATTTGTATACTTATAAGGCTTGTGACAGCTAATTCCATTAGTACAATATATTTTAGGTACTCAAACCCAATAATTAATCATTAATATTGTATATTTGTAAATTAATACCTGGTAATTGTCCATAAATGATCATTAACTCCGATCGGTATATTTCATATTGTACACAAGCCCCCCAAGCCCAAGCTCACGTTGTATTTAAGGATTCTATCTTCCAAGCTATAAGTCTTCATTGCTTTCTATACAAGTAAATGCTCCAATAACTGAACCTATAGTCGATTGATAGTTCTTTTTCAAACTTCTTGCGTTGAGCGGATTTCTGAAACCATTTTCCTGACTTCCCCTTAACGGCTTAAGGCAGGAGCCATTTTTCTGACTTCCCTGATCATCCTGAGACAGAAATTATCTGACTTGCTGCATTGGACGAAGTTTTCTAAAATCATTTTCCCCGAACGTCACAAAAGTCATTTTTCTAACTTTTTGCAATGGCGGGATTTTCTAAAGTCATTCTCTAACTTCTTTATGACTTCCTATAATGATTTGCACACTGAGTCCTGTCATCTACACTGAAAAATATAAATATAACAACTCGAATAGGCAATCAATCTTACAAGTTTAGATCATTAATATCAGGCTATGCTATAAGGCCAAATGGCCAAACAAGTAAGATCATTTGGTTTTCGATTGAAAGTTTGAAAGCAAGAAATCCACGTTAGGATGCGTCACGAGTGAAGTGTAATGTTTTATTGCCTTGTAACCTGGAAGATATGTAATATCCAAAATATATAATTTATATAAAAATATCAATTTGATCGCCGCTGTAAGTAGTGATTGGCTTTGATAGAAAAAGCTGAATCAAACGTTCTTCTGGTTTCTCCAAACAAACATTTATGCCATTTAGAATGAGGAAAAAATGTATGGAAACTTTTCCTGAGGTTAAATATTTATCATTACTTGGTTTTAGAATTTCAGTCACTCGAGGCTCCCACTGACCAAAGCTGATGCGTCGAAGTAATTCTGGCCGCCGTTGATGGCGATGGGCGAGGAAGCGGAAGTGGTTCTTTGCTTTAGATGTGAAACCAGGCGAACGAGCATAGAGGCTGTGGCGCGGCCACGCGTTGACGGCGCGCTTCTGGGAGTTGTCGGGCACCATGGGGAGGTCGGCGGCGGCGTACCAGTGCCATCCAAGGCAAAGTGGGCGTGTGTGGCGGATGATGGAGAGGTAAAACCGAACGGCGCGACGATGACAGCCTGACAAGGTCGCAGTGACTACCCAAGGGCGGTAGCTGCTCTAATTCGCGGTGCAGGTTTTTCTTCTTCCAGAATATCAATTTAGGGTTTCAGGTTCTTACCAAATTTTTCCCGGCTGGTGCAGTTGTTGAGCTGTGACGGAACTGTGTCCGCTGTGAGGGATGGGTCTATCTCAATCTTCTAATCTTTTCCGGTTGGTTTCGATCTTTGCTGCAGGTTTTGGGGTTTTGAATTGAAAAAAATTCCTTTAGCCTTTTCAACCGGCTGATCTGTGGAACGGATTTTTGAAAATAATTTTTGTTATTATTTATTTGAATAAATTTGTTATTATTTTTTTAATTTGTCAGAATAAATTAAATTATAAATTAATTTTTTATAATTTTATTTTTAAATTTATCTCATTTATTTCTAAATTTATTTAAATAAACAGAACAAAAATTACTTTTGAACAAGACCTTAGGGTTCTAATGCTTGCGTTTTCTGTATTCCGGGTTGTTGTGGGAGTTGCACGAGCGGCGTCCTGGTAATTGACGAGAAGGGTTGGCGAGGACGTGGGTGACGCCTGAGGCAATGGCTGTGGAAACAGTGAGGCGGCCCCGCGGAAGGGGTTGATCCTGATGGATACAGGTAATAATGAAAACATTGATAAGCTGTAAGAAGGGTTGCAGATCCTGTGCTTTTTCTCCCTGCAACTTATCAAGAAAAGCTGTACACGAAAAAATAAATGTTTAAAAAATCTTAAATAACATATATAGGTGGATTTTTTTTTTTTTTCCGCCGTCAACCTTGAATAACATGATGTCGAGTCACGGCGTGTGCGATATTGAGCTTCAAAGCTGCAGCTTTATCAAGAAGAAGAGTGTGCATATCAATCATGAAAAAGTGCATTCCGATTAAATCTTGAATAATCTTCTTGTAGAGTTGTCATAATTGGATTAATAGCAGAAGATGAAACTGTTAAGAAGAGCTAAGTAGGATAGAAAAAGTTTTCTTTGGTTGCAGGTTTTGGCAATTTCTTTTTCACATAAATCGTAGACTATGTACCAGTAATATATAATCTTGTTGAATTTTCCAATATTTAGATAGCATGGGTCGGACAACCCATGTGGCATAGTTACTATTGATAAGACTGATGTAAAAGGCATTTATTTCTTCTGAACCTCTAAATCATGATAAACTTTAATAAAATGAAAGAAAACAAATGCTAGGCGAGGCACTGCCTGATAATATGATTACAGAGTCACGGCGGATTGAGATAATATATCATATATTATATTATAATAATATAAACCAAGTGTGTCAGTATATCTTTAATATTTCAAAAAGTTGATACTTCGTGTAGAGACGATGATTTACATAGTGTAATTTTTGCTTTATTGAAAGTTTGTAGAGTTGATAAAAATAGCGATGTTGAGACCGAACATTCTTCGTGGCTTAATGACGTTCGATTTTATGATAGACGCTAAAATGTTTTGGTTTTATTTGTTTGGGATTGTCTTTTTTTTTTGGTTACGTTTTAATCGTTCAATTTTTTAAATAATCAGTGGTAAAAGACAGTCGGACGATCAAATCAGATATGTTTCATAAAAGATGTCTATATTTTATTAGGATAGAAGATGATTGTAACTGAACATCATTTGTATACTTATAAGATTTGTGAGAGTCAACTCCATTGATTAATCATTAATAGAATATATTTTAGGTAATCAAACTCAATAATTAATCATTAATACCGTATATTTGTAAATTAATACCTGATAATTGTTGATAAATGACCATTAACTCCGACCGATATATTTTATATAGTACAACGTTTTTTAATAAAAAAATTATCTATTTTTTTCTAAAACAACAATTTAATTCAAACGTTCAAATTAAAAATTAAGAATCCAACAAAAAATACTAATTGTATTTAAATATAATATCATATATTTGAACTTAATTAACACCTAACATTGCGTGTATTCAATAGGAAAATGTCTTAATTGTATTTATATATATTAAAATAAATTTGTATTGTAATTTAATTATAAAATCATATAACGTATTCATAAATTGAGAGAAATTACAAATTATGAATATAACAATAATCATACAAAAATAACTCAATGATATTTTTATTTGTTAATTTTTATTATAAAATACTTAACAATTTTTTAAAGAAGTTTGTTTTACATATATATACTCACAAAAAATTAAAAAAATTTATTCAAATTAAAGTTTGATTTTTGTATTAAATTTAAATTTAATGAATTTAATTATTATGTTTGATTGCAATATCTATTTGAAAGATGTTCTTGGTCAATATTTTTAGTCAAGACATAGTATGAGTAAATGATAGATTCTTCAGGGCTGGGTATATGTGATTAAACCATACTAAATTATAATTAACTATGTTTATAATAAATTAAAAGAAACTGAACTATTTATATTAGGTATAAACTGTATTTTTCAACAGTTCAGTCATAAAAAACTATACTTACATCAATTAACTAATAACCAATCATTTCAAGATTATCACTGTAAGTCAGTTTTATAAAACTCCTTACTTTTTTGTTTAAATTTTCCACACAGCTTCTACACAAAATATTTTGTTTCGGTTTTTAAATATTGTTATTTTGTTTTGTCTTTTAAGATAAATTATATATTTTTAGTCGTTATACTAATCATATAAAATATTATTTCTATCATATGTTATATACAGAAAATAATTTTTACATGTTATTTATTAAAAAAATTCATATTTAACAGAAATCATTTATCATAAATTAATGTAATTTAAAAATAGATTATTTGAAGTTTTTTTATTTAAAAAGTTTACTCTTAAACCTCCGAAAAATACTTTAGATTAATAAAATTAAATAACTTTATAATATTTTCTATAAACAAATAATTAAAATTAACATATATAATTCTAATAAATTTTATTTACTTTGGTGTTTCCTTTATGCCTTTATTCTTTTCCCTAATTATCTTTCTTCAAAACTTCAAATAATCTATTTTTAATGATAAATTATTCTTACAAAATATAAAATATATTTAATCTTTTAAATTATATTTCGCTCACAATCTTTCAATTTCTTTTATATCATAAATTATAAAGACAAATTAGATATATAATTTAGTTTTATGATACCATATAATACAAGATATTTAAAATATTTCTGATAAGAATAATTTCATGTCAAATTTTAGTTTTTAATAAAATAAAAATAATAATTATGAGATTAAATAATAAATAATGAATAATGATTAAATAATCAATATTAAACAATTTATGTTGTCATGTTAAAAATCTAAATAGAAGACTAGAGGAAAATTAGATTGTCAGGTAAATAATAATTCAAAATTATAATTAAAAGATTAAATAAAATATGTATAATAAAATATTATATCTCTTTATACATTTGTATATATATATATAATTTTTAATTTATAGATAATGTATAAATAATAATTGAAGGTAGTTATTGCATAAAAAAAATGTCAACCCACTTATAAGATCAATTACAACATAAAAAAATACACCTGGTAACATGGTATTTAATAATGAGTATTTATGTCTCAGTTTATAAAGTTAACTGAATTACAAATAATTTAGTTTTTATAATATAAAAAATATAGATAAACTAAAGTTTCATCACATTAACTATGCTCAACCTTAAATATGAGTAGTTTCCATCACAACTTGGATATGAAGTATATACTCTATTGTTTGTACGCAAAGTAACAAACAAGAGAAAAAAAAGGAAAGAGAAAGAAAAAACAAAAGAAAATGCAAAGTAATGTTATTTAGATAGTAACAAATTAAGGGAAAAATTATAATAGATGTGATTGATATAATAAAATATTTTTTTATATGTATTTTAAAAAAAAACATTTGTATTATAAATTTTTAGAAATAACTTGATATAAAAATCATCTTTAAAATATAGATTATGAAATAATTTAAATTTAATAGAAAATAATTATCATATATTAATAAATAAATAAAAAGTTATATTATAAAATAATAAAATATTTTATAAAATAGGAATTTTAAATTTAATTATTTATATTATTTATTATTTTAATATTAAAAAATGAATACCTCTACATTTAACATATAATATCAATATATTACACTAGTGTAGAATTGGCTTTTAACATCACCCCTTAGACGTCAGTTAAGCCGGAGTTCGACGTAAATTAATGACTGGTGGCACTTTCGTAAATAAGTTACTAATATAGACGTCACTTTAGAGGGACCCCAACGTCTATAATATTATAGACGTCGAAGTCCTCATAACTTATATCTATAGGCCCTCATATACGTCGGCTCTCCCGAATAGACGCCAAAACTAAACGAAAAAGTTAATAAAAAATAATTTTTTATTCTATTTAGACGTCTGTTATGGGGGAACCGATGTCTAAACCCTAAATCCAAAAATTTAAAAAGTCACTTTTTGACTCCATATAAATGTCTGATCCCGCTACTCCGACTTTTAAAGCACTTTAGACGTCTGTTATGGGGGGAACCAATGTCTAAACCCTAAATCCAAAAATTTAAAAGTCACTTTTTGACTCCATATAGACGTCTGATCCCGCCACTCCGACTTCTAAAGCACTTTAGACGTCTGTTACGGGGGAACCGACATCTAAACCCTAAATTCAAAAATTTAAAAAGTCACTTTTTGACTCCATATAGACATCTGATTCCGCCACTCCGACTTCTAAAGCACTTTAGACGTCAGTTATTGGGGAAACCGGCGTCTAAATGTCGGCATTAAAACACCGTGATCGCAAGACAGCCGTTACGCGCACTCATTGTTCATCATCTTTTTCGCTTTTTCTCTCTACGGGTTACAATTTTCAGGTTCGTTTTCTCACTTTTGCACCGTTTTAAATTAGTTTTACACCAATTACATCACTCTTTGATGCATTATCTTTCATTTGAACCGATTAAAATGCGTGTTCATTGGATTTTGGTGCAGTTATTCTCGTGTCCTTGGGTGTTCTTTGGCGACGATTTCTTGTGTTTTGCACTCTCCAATTCCTTCGTCGCATTTTCTCTCTACGGGTTACGCTTTTCAGGTTCGTTTTCTCACTTTTGCACCGTTTTAAATTAGTTTTACTCTGATTACATCACTCTTTGATGCATTATCTTTCGTTTGAACCGATTAAAATGTGTTTTCATTGGGTTTTGGTGCAGTTATTCTCGTGTTCATGGGCGGCGTTCTTTGGCGGCGATTTCTTGCGTTTTGCACTCTCCAATTCCCTCCACTACGTTTTTAAAACCATCCAATAAAAGAATATACAATACATTCTCTTCAACTAAAATATAAAGTTGTAAACTCAAATCACCATCAATTAGGAACAACCTCAGAGACGTCTGACCTGTATGGATCGGACGTCTATATAAACGTCTGACCTATATACGGCCAACGTCTATATAGATGTTTGACCTATATAGGTCCGACGTCTATAGAGACGTCTGACCTAAAGGGTCCGACGTATCATTAACGTCACCCATATAAACGTCAGACAGAGATCAGACGTTAAAAGCCCAAAATAACAGACGTCTAAAGTCCTTTCTACACTAGTGTTAGTAATATAAGTATTATAATTTTTTTCATATATATATATATATATATATATAAACATAAATAATAATAAAATGTTTCTAAATATAATGGATTATGTATTTATGGATTTTGTATGTGATTATTTATTTTTTTGAATTATATATTCATTTCTTTATAAGTTTGTGGTATATAAAGCATGAAAAATTTATACTTTTATCATATTTTTATTATTATTATTATTCTATTCAAAAGGTAAATATTTAATCAGTTAGAGTATTTAAAGTTGTAAATTGTCTTTTTCTTACTTTTCAGGGTCTTTTTATAAAATTTATGACATCCTGAATTTTTCACAGTTATCATAGATAGAAAACTCCACATTAACTTTTTATCATTAAATGTCTCTCTTTTATAATGTGACTCTTCTATTGTATACAAAGATTACTAACTTGATCAACATTAAACTCTTAGCTTATTAAATAAACACTTTTCCTAATGATACAGTTGACATCAGATCTATTGACTCAATTAGTATTAAGAATATTAACCCAATCACTATTGAACCTAACACCACACAATCTCCTTAGCCTTGGCATCCCAAAACATAAGGCTAAAAGTTCTTTAGACCAAATTTCTCCTTAACCTTACCATCATAAAGCGTAAGGTTAAAAGTTCTTTGGCGAAATACTTATCCACCTTGGAGTGCCTTAAGAGATCACTCATTTTCTTGTTTAGTGCCTTAAAAAGCCACTAGTGGAAAACTCTTAAGAAGATCGTCCTTAGGCGCCTTAAGAGATCATCAATTCGTTTTTTGAAAGATTAATGCTCCTTTTTAAAGGATATAGGAGAATTTGAATTATTCCCTCAATTTACATCAAATAATAATATTGTGTCTTAAAAGATTGTCACTTCTTATAAGACTATAGCTCCATTCGCTTTTTAAAATATCAGATATCCTTTCGCCTTTTAGTAGATTGGAGCTCATACTTTTAGGTGCCTTAAGATATCTAAGTAAGTTATTTTGGTTATCTTTTTGGGAGTTAGCTCTTTTGGTTATCTATCGTCCTTTAGAAAACTAACCTTTTTTTAATCATCTTTAAATTTAAATTTATCAAAGGATACCTATTACATATTTTACGAACGAATTTGAGATTGTCAGTAATTATCGATGGATGTTTATATTTATCGGTAAACTTTAGCAATAACCTTTTCACGATAGATTTTATTCATCAGTAGTTCGTTGGTAAACATAATTTATTTAAGAATATATGTTATTATCGATGGATAGTGACTATCGGTAATATGTTATTTTCTTTAGTAAATGTTAGATATTTATTTATGTAGAATGTTAATAACAATTTTAATTATAAGTTTTAATATTGTTAGAAAAATATGTTAACATTTTTTAAGAAATTATATGATATATTATGTTGGACTAAAATTGTTTAATTTTAGACACAAATTTACTGTAAAAGTTTAATAGAAACTAAAATTATACATTGAAAAAGCTACAATATCAAAGAAAATCTTTCAATTTATTTCTATCTATTTAGTTTTAAGAATTCGTATTTCCTTTCACAAATAAGTTCAATTATGATTTTGTAAGATAAAGGAGTTATATGTCTTAAAGAAAATTCTGAATGGAGAGTTTTTAAATTCTCTCTCCATCCTTACAAAAAATTAGCTTTTTCCTTTTCAACCTCTTTTTACAAAGCTTCTCAACATAAGGCTTCAATCTTTATGACTAGGAATAGAATGCATGTGAATCTAAGGAATTATTCACTATCAGATATCTTTCCTCTTAGTTTAAGTGTCTTAGTTGACCCAAAAATATTTTGTTTCCAAGTTCCAATGATCTTTGACATCATGTATTTGGAGTCAAAAAATAGATTTGATTCGTCCTTTGACACAGTCCTAACATGTTTTATCCTTCACGAAATAATCTATTTAAATGCCAGTTCCTTTCTCTGTCAACTGAAGTTATCATTTTTAAAATTTCACTATATTGTTCGGTTAAACAATATTTCATAATTATTGTTACATAACTCTCATCATTAGAAATTTATGTTTAATTATTCTACCTATAACTATTGTATATGTATTTTTGTTTCTGGCTTTTATTGTTAAAACATATCTTTAATGTTTTTGTATCTTTGCTGGGGGAGTATTTGTTTTTTATGTTTTATTGAAAGTTTAAGATACAATTAGTAACAATTTAGAAAAAGAAAATTAATTATGCAAAATATCTTTTACTATGTTTAATATATTCTTATAAATAAAGATTTGTTACTGGAAAAAAAAACATTTTATTTCTATTATTTATGAGTATTGGTGTTTCGGTTGAATTGATCCGAGAGTCGGTTGACCTTCCTTCTCTGCTCTCTCTTGGTCGTTTTAATCCTTTCTAAGAACACAATCCTCCGATGGGTGGTGGACTTGCAAAAGACACTCCGACGCTTAAGTCAGATATGTTGTATAAAAAGGTCTATATTTTATCTAGGATAGTTCAAGGTTGTTTTACCTGAACGTCAACAATATATATATTTATAAGGCTTGCGGTAGCCAAAACATTGATTAATCATTAATTAAGTCAGACAATCAAATCCAATAATACTTTGATAATATACCTGTTAAATGTCCATTAATATCATATTCTCGTGCAATATGACATGTCAATCACTCATCAATAGCGTATATTCACATTTAAATTGACCATTAAACATATTAATTGGTCATTAATGATTTTTACTTTTCCTGATTAGTATGTATTTGACCATCGGTCGGTTGCCTGTTTTGACCCCAGATTCTTCTTAGCTGGTCAGTCACCGGGGTATTGTACATTAAGTCCCCTAAGCCCCGAGCTGTTTATAGGTGTGAAGGGGAGTGGGAGTTCACGAGGAGCTTGCCCCACCGTTCGATTTAAAACTTTTTCCTGTGCAAGATATTTTTACTCACAAAAATATGAGTTAAATAAAATATTTATTTTTAGAATGAGATAACGTTAGAACTTGATAAGGTTGAATGTTGGTCTGGACCTTCCTGCACTTGATATTTTTACTCACAAAAATATGAGTTAAATAAAATATTTATTTGTATAATGAGATAACGTTAGAACCTGATAAGGTTGAACGTTGGTATGAACCTTCCTGCACTTGATATTTTTATTCGCAAAAATATGAGTTAAATAAAATATTTATTTGTATAATAAGATAATGTTAGAACGTGATAAGGTTGAAAGTTGGTATGAATCTTCCTGCAAGTAATATTTTTACTCACAAAAATATTAGTTAATAAAATATTTATTTTTATAATGAGATAACGTTAGAACCTGATAAGGTTGAACGTTGGTTCTGCACTTCATATTTTTACTCACAAAAATATGAGTTAAATAAAATAAAATTTATAATTTATAAATTATAATAAAAAGTGGAACCTTTCAAGGTTGAACGTAGGTCTGAACATTTATGAAAGTTCTCAAATCAAAAGACATGCTTTTAGAAATTATTACGAAATTTTTTTACTCTTGCTGCAAAACCTGGTGTTGATTCGAAGTAGCGATATCGAGACCGAGCTCTAATCTTGGTTCCTTGCGGTTTCAATGGATGTCGCTCGGCCCCACGATGGGCGCCAAAATGTTTCGGTTGGATTGGTCCGGGGGTCGGTTGACCTTCCTTCTCTACTCTCTTTTGGTCGTTTTAATCCTTTCTGAGAACACAATCCTCCGATGGGTGGTGGACATGCAAAGACACTCTGACGCTCAGATATGTTGTATAAAGAGGTCTATATTTTATTTAGGATAGCTCAAGGTTGTTTTACTTGAACGTCAACAGTATATTTCTAAAGCTTGTGGTAGCCAAGCACATTGATTAATCATTAAGTCAAGCAATCAAATCCAATAATATTTTGATAATATACTTGTTAATTGTCCATTAATACCATATTCTCGTGCAATATGACTTGTCAATCACTCATCAATAGCGTATATTCACATCTAATATGACCATTAAACATCTTCAAACTATTTTTGACACACAAGGATGCAGATGAGGGCTGATCAGTCTGTTGTATGTAGTCCTTTAAGTACTCAGGAGTCTTTCTCATTCTGTTAGACTTTCTTTGGTTTACTCCTTGCGCTTCCCCCACAAGATCACTGTCTTCACTAGTGGTGTTAGCATTCTCAGCTGACCTTTCATTGTCTTTTCTTTCTTCAATTAAGTCCCTTTTAAAACTGCAAGGAAAGTTTTCATGGAAAAACATATTGTCTTCTTTGTCATTGTTATTATTTTTGTCATCTTGCTCACTTTTATATGGAAATATGTCCTCATAAAAGATTACATTTCTGCTAATGAAGATTTCCCTAGTATTGATGTCAAGGACAATATATCCCTTAACACCATTTTTGTAGCCTAAAAATATACCCTTTTTGGCTCTAGAGTCAAGTTTATTTTTGTTGCTTTCTAAAGTAGAAGCAAAACACAAGCAACCAAAAACTTTTAGGTTAAGATAAGTAGGAGGGTTATCATGTAAAATATCATAGGGGGTTTTATCCTTAATAACCGAAGAGGGAAGTTTATTTATTAGATATATAGCATGAGACAAGGCATAAGACCAATAAGCATAAGGAACATTCGATTGAAAGATTAAGCTACGGGTAACATTTAATATGTATTGGTGTTTGCGTTCCACAACAGAATTTTGTTGTGGAGTCTCAACATAACTTCTTTGGTGTTCAATCCTAAAGGAATCATATATGGTTGGACAATTGAACTCAAGTCCATTGTCGGTTCTAACAATTTTGATAGCTTTATTAAATTGGGTCTTTATTTTTATGATAAAAGCATGCAAAAGTTCCCTAGTTTGACCCTTATTATGCATGAGAAAAGCCCAAGTATGCCTACTACAATCATCAACAATGGTGAGGAAATATCTATGCCCATGTACATATGGAATAGAGATAGGACCCCATATGTCACAGTGTATCATGTCAAAGCAGTTGTTAGACACAAAATTACTTTTAGGAAAAGGCAATCTATGTTGCTTATCATAATGGCAAACATCACAAGCATTGTCAGAAGTTGTTTGAACATAAGGAACCGTTTTACATAATCTCTCAATAGTTCTATGTCTAGGGTGGCCTAATCTATAGTGCCAGAAATTTATATTTACATGTTCATATGAGAAAACAAAACTAGATGTTGGGTTTCTTCCAAAAGATTGCACGTAGTAAAGTCCTTTGTACACTTTAGCACATCCAATCATCTTCAATGTAGAGTTGTCCTGTATTTGACACATCTTAGAGAAAAAGTCAGTATGCAGTTTATATCCTTAGCTAGACTCTGGACAGATATAAGATTAAAAGTAAATTCAGGTATATACAAAGCATTAAAAATTATGAATTCATTTGAAAACTGCATAGTTCCTGAATAGTGGGCTGTAACAATTGAATTGTTTGGTAGTCTAACAGATATTGGCTTGATTTTATTGAAACTTGTGAATTGATTTTTGTCATGGGTCACATGATCAGTGGCTCTCGTGTCAATAATCCATGAGAACATACCTTGTTTGTTCTTTGTACTGTCTTTATGTATTTGGTTGACACTGTGAGAGGAGTTGTCAACCTTTTCCAGCATTTGTAGCAATTTCTGCATTTGTTCTGGAGTGAAAGAACTCTGAATAGGATTTTTTTGATTGGTCTGTGACTCATTGGATGTGGAGTAGGCATTGGCAGCATTCCATTCACCTTGTCCCACATTACTCTGACTGTTGTTGTCATTTCTTTTGAACCATGGTGGATATCCATGTTTAGAATAGCATTCATCAACTGTATGATTCATCTTATGACAATGGGAACACTGTTTTCCATAGTTCTGACTTCTTCCTCTCCCTCTTCCTTGACTGCGAGGGCCATATCCACGTCCATTTCCCTTCCAGCTTTGATCATTTTTCCACTGATTTTGTTTTTCAGTGGTGTTAGCAAGAACTTTGATGTCACCTTTATTGTAATCATGTTTTTCCTGTCTCTCTTATTGCATAATGAGAGAAAATACACGATTGATGTTGGCAAGGGCTTCATCAATAATATTTGTGTCTTCACAGTGTTGTAACAGTCATTTAATCCCTTTAGAAAACAGATAACATGTTCCATTTCTCTATATTTATGAGAAATTTTTTACAAGTCACAACTGCATGGAATCTTGCAGCTACAACTTGGAATAGGTCTGAGAAATTCTAACTCTTCCTATAAAATCTTCAAATCTGTTAAATATTGACTTACACTCCTTTCCCCTTGTTTGATAGAGTGAATCTCTTGCAACAAGTCTGAAAATTTAAAATAATCTCCTTTAGAGAACCTTTCTTTCAATTCTTCCCATAATTCTTGAGCATTTTCCATGTATATAACACTCTCTGCTATTTGGGCAAAGAGGGTCTTGATGATCCAAGACAACACCATCATGTTGCATCTTTCCCAAGAATCGAAAATGGGGTCACTTCTTTGAGGTTTCTTGATCCCTCCATCTATGAATTTTAATTTGTTTTTGGACAGGAGGGCTCTCCTCATATTTCTGCTCCAAGAGGTGTAGTTGGATTCATTAAAAGTCTGAGAAATGAGAGAAATCCCTGGATTCTCTCCTGGGTGGAGATAATATAGGATGGAGGGGTTGTTAGAAGGATCCACTTTTTCCATAGAAGCAAGGAAGAATTATCTCCAAGAGAAACAACAATCAAACGCAGCAGAAACAGGGGTAGAACAGGACCAGGACCTACTTTGGTACCATATTAAAACAGATTGGCCCAAAAGATTGAGGCCCAAAATGTGCTGGCCTAGAGAAAGAAGCAAAAGTTTCACTAGAAACTTCTTTCTGGCAAAGGGTAGGTGAGCCTCGAAAGCAAACGCGATGGAGAGAGAAAAGAGAAAAGCGATCTTGGCGTTTGAAGCAAAACGCGATCTTTCTAGAGGATCTCCGGCGATGCTGACGGTAGTTGGAATTGGAGAAAAGATGGATCTGCTGGTGACAAAGAGGAAGAGCATCGTAATAGAGGAACTCTTTTCTTTATTGAATGTAATATAATCTTTTCTTACAACAATGAACACACTGGAACTTTTCTTATATAGAGTTCCAGTCAAAGACATCAAAAGACTGAACAAAAATAGTTAAAGATTCTAACTGAAAAATATAAAATCCCCAATCTAAAACCCTAAAAGACAAAAGATGCTCTTAAGAGCATTAAACACAAAACAGAATCATTAATCATGAAAAAAAAAACATTAATAAATGGATAGTAATTTGTAACATGTATGACCTAACATTTTGTTTTTTTTTTACATGCGTCATTATCATTTTGTAAAATTTAAAATTATAGTTTTTGACTATAATTTATACCATCTTTTATCACAATTAGGATCAATGACGGAATTTTGAGAAGAAACTCGTAGAGATGTAAAAGTGAAAACAAAAAAGAAATGTTATTTTTTATTTTTTACACATACATAGTTGTATTTAGTTTTATAATATTTTTCCTATAGTTATTTTAATATATATATATATATATTAGTACATGATGGTTTCGTTATGACATATATGATAGCATACTAAAATATGTATGTGTGTAGATACGTATGTAATACGGTCTATCTATATATATATATATTAAAAAAATACATGGGGAGTAAAGTTTAATTTTTCCTTTAGGATTTCAATTTATTTGTTACTAGAGATGGGTGTTGATTTAAGTGAAGAAAAATAGAAAGGCATGGGCAATGATTGGTTATATATTTTTGGATTAAATAATTTTAATTGGATGTTTGGTAAGGGGAAATGCATATATAATAAGAAGGAGAAATTGTCATTTATCGTAAATATAGCTCAACATTCGATGTTGGTGTCTTCATACCTTTGGCTTGGCTATGTTTTGGGTATGTTCCCTTCGTAAAAATTAACATAATCCAGGAAACATGCATATTATGAAGAATTTAAAATGCAAAGAACAATTGCTATCAAATTGGGTATCTAAATGCACATGGCCATATACCTTACTTTCATGGTACCCTTTTTTTCGTCTTTATTGTTATGAAGGAAGAAACATTTTACTATGGATGCCAGAGAATTTTCTTGCAAGAAATTCCAAAACACTGCTTAAAGACAATTGCTTTATCCCATATGTCTTCTAGTTCTTGTACCTTACTCAGGAATCCTCCTCAAAATTCTCATGCACTATTATTATATTTAAGCTTCCTTAACTTATGTGTTTTTCCTTTTCTGCTTCCTTCAGATTCTTCTCATTCCTTTCTTCTGCTCACCCAATGCACACAAACATCATATATTTCTATATTAAATACTTAAATAACCAATATGGGAAAAAGTTTATCAGCTTTTTTTATTGTAAGATTCCATTTTACCCCTGAAAAAGAGAAAATTAGTTAGCATGCAAAGATCAAACATCGGGGGAGCTTAGGGGATTTCGAGAAACCATGATTTGGCAAAATATTATTTAGCTCCTTAATAAATTTCTTAGTACATATGAGATGATATGAGCACCCATAAGTTTGAAATAAAATACTTTAAATAGATTTATACTTTATATATATTAAATATTAATAAATAATCTGATAATAATTTGATTAGAGATAAAACAATAAGGTAATAAATTTTGTAAAAATAAGTTTCAAAAAACTTATTTATAAAATAAAAATTTATATATATATGCTTTTAAATTAAATTTATCTCTAATAAATATAAATTTTTTAATCTTCTACCTCAACAAGAGAAAATTAGTTAGCAAGTGAAGATCAACCAAGAGGGAGCTTTGGTGGGGAACCCTTCATAAGTTTTTGAAATCACATCCTTTACCCCTTGTAATTAATTTAATGAATGTTTGTGAGATATATAATAATAACTCCATCACTTGGTTCACTGGTAAGACATTTTACTTACATGATATTTTCTTAACATGTTTAATCCTTATTCTGAACAAAAATTTATAGATCAACAATAATTGACCGGAACAATTTATCAATCTACAGCGTGCTTGAAGAACCTCGGGACAAAAGGAACTTTTCAGAAACGAACATGTTGTTACGTGTGAAAAGAAAGATGTAGTGATTTTGCTGTGAGGTAATGCAGTGATTATTTTAAGAAATAAAAGAGTACAAGTTAATTTATGTAAACAAAAAAGAAAAAAATAATTTAATTATAATCTATTCTAAATAATTTTTAATTTTAATTAATTTTTTATTCTTTTGAATTTTCAAAAACTAAAACATATGATAATAAATAAAAAAATATTTTTAAAGAAAAACAGTTGTAACAAACTGTTATTAATTTGTTACCACAAAAAACAGATTTCCGGTCTCTTAATCCTTAAAATAAGTTTAATGTAACATTGTAGGTTTATATTAAGTTTTCAGACTAAATTAAGTTCACATAATTATAATTTTGAATTAAGATGAAACTTAACTTAAATTTTTATACCTACACATTTTTTTCAATTGCAAATTACAATTAATGGCATTATAATATTGTATAATATTTATTTAAAAACGTAAAAAAGAGTATTAATATTGACTTTATATTTGTATTCATTTACGTGTTTAGTCTATTATATTAGGTGGGTAGATATTTCAATGGTATCAAAATATATATATATATATATATATAGTAATTTAATGATTTGTTAATTTTTGTAAGATTTATTTTACTGTTAGTATATTATAAATAAAATGTTGTATATTTTTCAAATTTTCAAAACGATCAATTCTTTAAAATAAAACAATCTCTAAATTGGAAGCTACCATTGAAACTTTTAAATTTTTATTTATTTTTAGTTGAAATTTGAATTTTTATAATAAAATTGTGATATAAAAAAGTTGCTAGTTAAATTAGTTTTCTCTCTATATAAAGTTTTATATCAAATCAAACAATGCAATAATTATGTGTTAATGGATAACCAAACTTAACAATATAAAAAAGTATTTTATAATTTAGAAAATAATATTATTTTCCTTTTCCAATTCATTTTAAAATTTTGAATATTACACAGACAAACATATATATTAAAGTTGTGTTAGTAAATAACAAAACTGAGAATATAAAAAGTATTTTATAATTTAAAAAATAATATCATTTTCCTTTACTAGTCGATTTTAAAATTTTGAATATTATATATATATATATATATAACAAAAGTAACAGTATAATTGATAATTTAAAAAATAATATTATTTTTTTTATTAGCTTATTTTAAAATTTTGAATATTATAATAAATTATAATATACTCTTTTATATTAATGTATTTAAATTAAAAGAAGAAGAATTTAACATAAACGGAAGAAGAGAAACAAAAATGTTTGGACAATAAAATTAGTGTAAGAAAAAGAAGACAATAAAGAAAAAAAAATGAGTTTATGAATTTGATATCTAACCCATTAAAGAATAAATTTCATTAGTTGAATTATAATAAAAAGCTTGAAAAAGATACACAGATTTGAATTCACAAGTATCTCTATAAAAGCTTGTAATCAAGTAACACAGTGAATATCTTAAGTTTTAAGACCTGGAAATATAGTTCAAAGTGTCCCACTTAAACTTCAGATACATTCAAACAACAATAAAACCTATATAAAATCCATCTTAACCATATATGTTATTACTATTATCTTAAACTTTTACTAGTATACTATGCACTCTACTTAAATAAAAAGTCCTTCAATTCTTCCTGTATTCTTGGTTTCCATAGGCTAGCTGGGTAGGTAGTCAGAAGCCTTCAAAATCCCCTTTCTACCCACCTTCTTTACCGTATAGAAAAGTATTGGCATTTTTTTTGTTAATATTTTTTCCTCTCAAAAGTAAACATGCACAAAACTACACAAGGTCACCTAAGATAATCATATCACAATCTCTTTACTGGATCATGATTTAAAGAAAAGTTAGATCATTATGAACATCTACTAGAATTCTTCACGAAGAAAATATGTAATTTGCAAAACAGAATAAAAAAAAATAACTTTATAATTTGATCTAAATGATGTAGTTCAAATATGTGCACCTAACAGAGAGAGAATGATTAGAGACTTTTGAAAGAAACGTCCTCCCAGGAGTTGGTAAACATGTGTTGGATTACATGCTAGATAAAACTAATAGATGTTGTAGTCTGAAATTTGATATTAAGAGAGAGAATGCATGTGAGAAAAAAAAAGGAAAAACCATAGGGAAAGAAGTAGAGTGGGGACAAAAAATGTACTCTCTGGATAGTTGCAGAATGCCTTGGGTTACATGCTAGATAAAACAGATGTTCTAGTCTGGATTTTGATATTAAAAGATAGAATCGAAGTAGGAAAGAGAGAGAGAGTGAAAGTGAGAGTGGGGACCAAACAGATATGGAAAATGTTATATATACATAGCAGACAATAAACACAGGACTTTTTAGAGCAGTGATTCTTATATTATTTCTTTTGTCTATTTTGTCATGCGAATTTCGATGTAATATATAAGAGATTTGTTAATTAAGGTTCTCTATAATTTAATCCCAAAGTTTCTGAGATTTATTGGGGATTGTTCTATATTGGATTGCAATGAAACGGTTTATAGATTAATATATTTCATTTCATATACTACTTGATCATGCTTCTTCAAAATAGTATTTGTTTCAACACATTATTGTAGACGTGTTGTTGCTTCATTTGATTACAGCATTAAAAATAGTTAGATTCCATAGTTATTACAAAAAGTAGACTCGACTATCAATTATAAAATTATAAGGAGAATAAGATGGAAAGAGTGGATGAAATGCTTTATTATCCACCTGATTTTGGGATCATTCCTTTCACATATGAAGTACACATTAATAATGTTTTAGTCTCTCCGATTAATTTGTTGATTAACGATCTTCTAATATACTTTTGTTTGCCGTATATTATTATTCTTCTTCTTCTGTTCTATAAGACGTGATCTTCACAGTGTACATGCCTAGACCAATCATGTTTGAATGATGTTGATTTTACAATAGCTGCAATGTGTTTTTGCAGGGTACTCTGAACTCTCACCAGTAATCCTTCTAACATATTTATATCTTTTTTATTTCACCTGAAACTGTGTTCTGCTATATTAAGTTGACAGTTTTGTATTGTAATTTGTGCATCCTTTTAGTTCAAAATTCGATTTTATCATTAAACTCACAAAGTTCAATGAAATTTTCAATTGGAAATAATCGTTTTTTATACTCAAATATTCCATTTAGTTGCAAAAGCTATCTTCAATATTAAACCAACTTAGTATCTATCTAGTAGTATTATTCCTTTCACCCTAAAATCCTAAAATCAAATATTCTAGATCACCCAACGCATGCAATTCGTACAAGAAATTCAAAACAGTTTAATGTATAGTAAATTCTTTTGCAAGTATGTTCTTATTGTCACTTTATTCCAGTAAACTATGTTTAGTAAAATATTCTAGATCTTTTGCAAGTATCTATATATATATATATATATATATATATATATATATATATATATACTAAAATATTAACTAAAAGAAATAGACATTTAGTGCTAATTTACAAAAATCTACCCAAAATAATTATATAATTCGGATTTAAATCATTATATGATTCTAAATTACAAACTTAATTCACTAATATTAATTTTTAAAGGCCAACTTTTAGTCTCGGTTAAGTCTATTATCCATTACTAACTTTAAAATTAAAGATATTTAGCCTCATCTGTTTTTAATTTAAAATTTATTTAATTTAGTTTCAGCATAACTCTGATAAAATCTATTTTTAATATTAGTTAATTTTATTAACTTCAAAAAAAATCTCAAATAGATTTCAAACATTGTCCAATTTACTTTCCAAGAAAAAATTTACCATGATTAAAATTTGATATCACTTGTAAAATTCGTATTCATCATGTATTGTTGTGTTCTCTTTGAGTCTGTAATAGGGATGGACCAATCTTAGCCTGTTGGAAATAGTAGTGTCATATATATATATCCTTTTCTGATCTTTAGGTCCTATATAAAGTCTGCTTTGTAATTTCTTTGCTGTTTGGATTCACTCTGCCATCTAAATCTAGGTTATTTGTCAAGAAGATTTTGTATGAGGTTTGGTTTGGATGACCCAATCCTTTCCTTTTTTAAACTCTATATGTTTTGTATAAGAGTTGAAGCAACCCATGATTGCTTATGTTTTATTCTTTTCTGTGAAAGAAAAAAAATCTTATTCCTCATAACATATGAAAAAAGATAGAGTAATACTTCCAATCATATTCCATCAATACATTAATACACTTCTCTAATCCATCCACTCTAGTTATAAAAGTCTAAACATGAAATTAACCTTGAACTAAAGTTTTTGATTCATCTTTAGAGAAAAAAATTTCCTGACAGAGTTGGGGTAAAAGGCACATGGTTCTCTGTGCTTTGTAGTTGGTGCATAGTTGCATTTTGAGCATGAAGGCTTCTCAATTTTTTCTTATACTTACACTGCATCTTATCTATTCACTTATGCAAGTTTCTCATAATTTCTATAACGTTCATTTGATCGTTAGACACTTCTATCACAACGTTGTTCGTCATAATTCTTGTGATTATCATGAAATGTTTATTCAATCTCACTGTAACCGTCAAAAAGATTGAACACTTCCTATCTTAGATTGATATAGAACTATAAAACTCACATTAAAAAGATTGTAATTATCCTTACAAAATGATGGAACTTTATTATCTAAATATATTAACAAGGTTCCAACAAACAAATTTTAAGATGTTATTAGGAAAGAGAAGTAAAGTTGTAAGAAATTTGTTTGTAGATGAAATTTGAAAGTGAAGCGGTATCAGGTTTGTAGTTGTCCGATGTTAAGTATCTGAATTAACGAGGCATCCAAGGTAGGTGAGCATGCATGGTGATGGTGTGTTATTTTGGCAAGAATTACAGAGAATGGCAGTGAGAAAAAATAGCACATTCGGATGAAAAAATGATTTGTTCAATTATGTGATGACCCGTGAGAGAGTGAGCCAAAAGTTTAACTGCCTCAAATCCCTCTCACAGTGCCCACCATTATACGACAAAACCCCAACTCCCATGTACAAACAATTTGCTGGCCGGCTGCTTCACATGCCTCCAAAATCCAACACGAGCAGTGCTCCTACGGCTAAGGGTACTATCCTCTCTCCACTGCCTCCCTCTTATATTTCATCTCTTTCTTTCTCTCTCTTTCTAAACAAACCAAACCAAAATCGGGAAAAGATAAAAAAGGTTAATTATCTCTGGAGAGTGGAGTGGGATTAGCACCTTTTGTAGCCATGAAAGTGATGTTCTCAGCACTACTCCTTTTGCCATCTGAAAAAGCCTGAACTTCCCCTAGAAGGGTCTCTTTTGCCCAATTTGACTTCAAATATGTTTTCTCGGGAGGAGAGTTTCCCCTCTACCGATCAGTCTCTGTTGGGAGGAACCATAATATAATCCCCCACGAAAAAGCTGAACTGTCTATTTTCTGTGCAGAATTCTCCCAAACTCTACTGCCAATTTTCACCCACAACTTGGATCGCTTCCCAATGGCAAAGGCACCCACTACTAGTCAGGTCACTTTCCCTTTTACCCTCTTCTCTCCTTAATTCTCCTTTCCCCTCTGCCCCCAACTTTCTTCTTCACCCTTTTAAGTCATTCATTCATTCATTCCAACCACACTGTCCATGACGCAATTCACACCCTTCCACCAAATCACACCTCTCCCCAACCCTACCATGAACAAAAACCAAATCCCTAGGACTAGGCCCTGGCCTGCAGGCTTTCCTACCTCCAAGGCCTTAACTAACTTCGCCGACGCTAACTGCATGGAACAGTTACTTCTTCACTGTGCCAACGCTATTCAAACCAACGACGTAACCCTCGCACAGCAAATCCTTTGGGTCCTCAACAACATAGCATCCCCCGACGGCGACTCCAATCAACGCCTTGCCTCCAGCTTCCTCCGTGCCCTCACTGCACGTGCCGCCCAAACCGGCACCTGTAAGATGCTCGTCGCCGTAGCCGATCACGCCCGCACCAACCTCTCCATAGACACCCACAAGTTCTCCGTCATCGAGCTCGCCAACTTCGTCGACCTAACTCCCTGGCACCGTTTCGGCTTCACCGCTGCCAACGCCGCCATCCTAGAAGCCACTGAGGGTTTCTCCGTCATCCACATCGTCGATCTCAGCCTCACGCATTGCATGCAGATTCCGACGCTCATTGACGCCATCGCCAGCCGCCACGAGGTCCCTCCTCTCATCAAACTCACTGTCCCCGATGCCACCTGCAGAGACATCCCTCCTATGCTCGACCTCTCCTACGACGAACTCGGCGCCAAGTTGGTCAATTTCGCAAGGTCCAGGAACGTCGTCATGGAGTTCAGAGTGGTTTCTTCCACTTACCAAGATGGCTTTGCGGGTTTGATCGAACAGTTAAGAGTGCAACAACAGCATTTTGTTTATGCAGTAGAACCTCGTCCCTGTGAGGCTTTGGTTATCAACTGTCACATGATGCTTCACTACATCCCCGACGAAACCCTACACGCGATGCCTGAAACTGACTTAACCTCTTTGCTCTACGATTCTTCTTCGGCTGCCGGTTCTTCTTCTGTCATTAGTGTTACTTCCACTTCCTCGCTGCGATCATTGTTCCTTAAGTCCCTGCGGGGTTTAGATCCAACGGTTGTAATATTGGTGGATGAAGATGCAGATTTGACATCCAATAACTTGGTTTGCAGGCTAAGATCTGCGTTTAACTATCTGTGGATACCATACGACACTGTGGACACGTTCCTTCCACGAGGGAGCAAGCAAAGACAGTGGTATGAGGCAGACATTTGCTGGAAGATTGAGAACGTGATAGCGCAGGAAGGGGTTCAGAGGGTGGAGAGGGTTGAGCCTAAGAACAGGTGGGAGCAGCGAATGAAGAACGCGAACTTCCAAGGGGTGGCTTTTAGTGAGGACTCTGTTGCGGAGGTGAAGGGCATGCTCGATGAGCATGCTGCGGGGTGGGGATTGAAGAGGGAAGATGAACACATTGTCCTCACTTGGAAAGGACACAACGTGGTCTTTGCCTCTGCTTGGTTACCTGCTTGAACATCAGTTTTTGCCGCTTTGTACTCTATCAATAACAGACATTCATTATTTCCCCGCTTTATCTTAGTTACTTCCTTAAATAGTTACTTTGTACTTTTTTAAGAGTAAATAAGTAGATCAGAAGTTATTTGTAGGTCTTTCTGGTGCTTTTAGATACTATCAACGCAGCTCTTTCATATTTTTCCATTTCAACTTTTACCCTCTTTTATTCTCTCCTCTATTTCTCTATATATCTTCAATGAGTGTAATTCTTCTTAGTTTATATAATAATCGATTCATTTTTATCATTTCTAGACATTCTTGAGATTTTAAACATTCAATCCAAATCTTAGGATAGTTTTGCAGTCTCTTAATTAGTAACCAAAAGTAATATACTAGTTGTTAGTCCGGTATAGAGAAGAAATATTTCCTTGTGTTTGGGACTTAAGACACAATCATTTTTCCTCTCAAAAAGCCATTAATTTTGAAATAAGATGAGGTCATCGAGTGTCTTAATGCTCAAACATTTTCATTGAAAATCAATAACATCATTTTTACCATAATTTCTTTTCTTTTCTTTTCTCTGAACCAGTGCCTTTTGACTAAACAGTAAATATTGAAGATGAAATCTATCACCACTGAATACTTGACCACCTGAAATCAATAATGCTGAAGGTGCATTAAATGCGAAGCTAGGTTGTGACCGTCTATTATATATTCTTGTGAAATTGTGGATGTTGTGCGGAATTTCCATAGGTATAATTGTCGTAGACCATAATGGACTTGTGATCTTCACTTTTTGTTTCCTGTATATGTGAGGGTAGGAATTGGATTCTCCTAAAGTAATGTTTTTACAGTCAATAAAAACAGTATTCTTATAAATCTTCTCCTTGTCTATAACTCTAGATTCCGATATAATATAATATAATATAATATAATATAATATAATATAATATAATATAATATAATATAATATAATATAATATATATATATATGTAACGCTGTGAAAATTTATAGGGAATGTTGATTGTTCCTACACATTAACACGAGACTTTTTTAATGTGTTTTGTAAGCACGTTTAATCATGAAGTTCTTATGAGTTAGGCTACCGAAAAGCAAATGCATTTTGTTGATATGAGTAGCGAAATCAATTCCTTCAAGCTATCATTCAACTGTATAGTCTCATACAGTCCCTAAATCCCTCTCATTCTAATGTATGTTCGATTCGGTCCATGTGTCCCTTCCACTGAAAATCTGTCAGGAGCTACACTCTGTGCTTCTCGCACACAATCACTCCCATGTGTAAGCTATGTATATAATGCTGTTGAATTTCTCAAAGTTACAAACTTATACAATCTTTGGTGATATAATAGAACAAGATATTTCAACTCTTGTCCCATAATTTTAATTGTAACACGTCTTTCAATTTGTAAAAATAATTTATATTAAACTAATATCAACCCTATTAAAAAAAATTGTTTGTAAACTAAAAAGACATATTTCTATAAGCATATAAGTATATGGGTCAGCGCTATTTATTGGAAGTTTTATTAAATAAATTTAAATTTAAAAAAAAAAAGTTTAAAAGTGTAATTTTTGATTTTGTTAGTTTCAGGAATGAATGAGAATATTTTTCTTTTGTTTAGTTTTTATATCTTTGTAAGTAACAATTTATATTCTATTTTGTACTGTTATTTTAATCATCTTATTCAATTAATGAAAGGTAATGTAATATATTAAATAGAAAAATATTTTTCGTGAGTAATTTTAATGATCTTATTCAATTACCAAGTTCCACGTATTGAAGCGGATTGCTACACCTCCAGGGTTGATGGTTGAAGCGTTGGTGGTTTCCGAAGATAGGTTCGTGGATGTTTCAGTGTGGAAAAGTACCATGAATCTCGAAACCATTTTGTGTGAGAGTATGATTTATCTCGAGGTTGAGGAATCCAAAGAATTGTTGAATGGACCATGTTATAATCTCAAAGATGGTAATTTGATTCCTCAGAATATTATGGGAGAATCTGTTTTTCCTTTTTGCCATGGCTTTTGACGCCTATAACAGAGTGAATGAGAAGGATAGTTTTGGCTCTATGGAGAGGGCTTTCAATTGTGCTCATGATAATGCAATGGAGTTGATTGGTAATGCCTTTGGGGGCTTCTTGCGAGATGGCAGCTTCTTGCGACCTCAAGGAAGTAGAAGCTAAAGTGTATTGAGCATTTGTCGTTTGTGCTTGTTGCTGGCTGCATGTTGCATAATTTTGTTGTCAAGTGTAATGAGAAAATGCCAGAAAAAGGGGTGGGAAAATCAACAAGTTTTTTTTTAACAATGCAGGTAATCTGTCTCCTATGCTATTTGAATTCTGCATGATATATATAGTGAATGAAAATCATACTTCTAGAAAAAAGATGAAAACAATGAGCTAATGGTATGAAGTGATTTGATGGAGTTGAGGTAGGGGAACTAATCCATGAATACCTTGTAATGCTTTGCTTGAAATGGTTGATGTATGTTGATCCCTATGATTGGCTTGTGTTTTGCTTTTGCCTCGTGAACTTTGTTGAAACTCACTTATAATTGTGATCTAGAAGATGATGACCGAATAGTATAACTTCCAAATAAATGGTAAATATGAATTTAGAGAGAAAGAGAAACTTGATTGCTAATATATTTTTCCTCTAGACTTTCCGATGTTTGTGTGCAATGTATAGATCTCGGTCTGCTCCATTAAAAGGCTAGTAGGAGACTAATTTTATTCCTTTCAAGTGCCATAAAGTTGTGCAGAATTATTGCATAGGGACCCTACATTCATTTATTAATTTCATGGTTTTATACGGTGGAGAATTAGTTTCACATATGCCACAATGTTCTTGTTACTCTCTACACTTGGTACACCTTATTATGGTGCCTTTGACCATGCTTTTTGAGAGAATATCACTCCTTAGTTACTGACCAAATTCTTATTCTAATATGGTGCAAGTGTAAGGCCAAAGTAAGGACATATTTCAGATTTCCATTTTACAATAAGCCTAATAACTTGCGTCTAAAATTTTACTGCAGCAGAATTTTTATTTTTAATGAGAGAAACATGTGAGTATTAGCAAGATGATTTCTTGTATTTCAGTTCTGCAAAGTTGTAGTGTTCTAATATCACATTTGAAGTTATTTATAAGTTTGGAGTTTTTAAGTGTTTTGAAGTTTGAATTATTAAATGTGAATTTTATTACTGTACATAAGATGATGAAAACGTGATTTTAAACTGAGTTTTTGAGATATATCTTAAAGTAATTAAAAGGAAGCACCAAAATGGAAGCAAAGAGAAGGGTTAATATGTAGTGATGTAAAGTATATACAAAGTAGTGGTTTAAAGCTGGTACGTGCATGAGTGATGAATGAGTGTTTAAAAGGAATTGAATAATTTGACTCTAAACTACTTAAATAAGAGTGGAATGGGATGATTCAGATCTGTCAATGGTGAAATATTCTATGTGGTTGTATTTCAAACCTGATTTAAGCTTTATTAGAGTAAAAATGATTGTGTGTAATACATTATGTATAAAGATAAATGGATTTGCAGAAAAGTTATTTTGTGATCTTTGAACTATGAAATTGGTGGAAATTTAAATGAGTTTATATTTTTTTCATCTTAAAAAGGAAATCTCATGGGTTGGTCCTAACCCATAGGGCTTTGAGGATATTTGATTCTGTAGGCTTTTTAAATTAGATATTTTTTTTGGTTATGTGAGCTTTTTTGGCCTCAACCCATGTGGGTTAGGGCTAAGACCTATCAAATGAGCTAATTTTAAAGCTCTATATGAGCCAACGCTATTTATAGGGAGTTTGGGTCAATAAACTTAAATTTAAAAAAGGGTTAAAAGTGTAATTTTTTATTTTGTTAGTTTTAGGGGATAAGGATGTTTTTCGTTTTTATATTTTTGTAAGTAACAGTTTTTATTCTGTTTTGTACAGCTATTTTAATGGCCTTATTCAATTAAGGAAAGTAGCGCAGTGGTTTTGGTTTAAAAGAGCTGAATTGACTCTCATTAAGAGAGCCTCATGTTCTACAGAGAAAGAAAAGGATCACTAGAAGAAGAAAATTCTGAGAAAGAAAAAGGTTCAAAAGAGGAACAAGAAGGTTCAAAAGAGAAAAAAAAAGATTTGCCTTCTACAGAGGAAGAAAAAGATTTTACAAAGCAAGAAAGATCAAAAAAGTAAGAAAAAGATTTAATTAAAGGTACTATTGTTAATTCTGAACCGCCAGAACTCAACCGTCTAAAAAGGGCAGAAAATTTCTTAGTATACCTCACTAATTTGATAATAATATTGGGAGATACATTAAAAAAATTAGGCGAGGTTTTAAAATTCCTAGTCAAAGCTTTGTTACTTGAAATAAAATAAGTAGGGATTGAAATATACTCCCTTGTGTCAACGACATGGCACAGAAAAGTGGCATCATAAGCTAATGGTTGATATTGGTTGCAACTACACAATTGCTTGGTGTAGGTCTACTATTGATATGACCTCGCTAAGAGTACCGAATCGTTTCAAGTAATAAACCGTGGTAAGACCATGTATCGTTTTCCCAAGAGACTCAGTAATACTAGAGAATTGTGCCATTAACAACTCATCTAGACTCAAGAACATAACATTCATTTAAGAATATGTGCAAAAAGATAAATTCACAAATAATTACAAAGTTGGACTTTGGTGTTTAAAGACCCTTGAAAAAATGGAAAAGACTAAAAATGGTATGAAATGACAATGTTAAGGTTAGTTTTCACCAATTCACTCTTGTGTATACTCAATTTCATCTCCTCTCCATTAATTTACTAAAGTCAATCCACTAAAACACTCTAGCTGTAATCCCTTAGGTGAAAGAGCCTAGCTTTTTCTATCAAACTCCAATCCCTTGAAAAATCTAACAAGCTAAACCTGCATTAAGGACTAGGATCTAAGACAACATGTGAATCATCTTCCATCCCTAAAATCAATGAACCACAAGGACTCTTGTTTCAGTTATGGGTTCCATCTTACGTCCCCATAACCCATGAAACCCAAAATCAAGTCATGAACGTCCCCATTACATGCAAGCTTTAAGATTAGAAACAAGAATACTAGCAATTGATAGAAAAGGCATTTATATTCAAATCATTCAACAAATACACAAGATTCAAAACTAACCCCAACAAGATGGGTTTGGCTCTCCATTTCCATGGAGAGCTTCCAAGCTTACAACAATGGAAGATGGAAGAAGAAGGAGACCCAAGGAGGGAGAAGGATATGTCCCACATGCTCCACTCAACCTCCAAGAGCTCCAAACAGTGAAGTCGCACCTCCAAACCACCAAAGACATAAACCTCTTCGTGTTTTAGGTTTAAATAAGCTCAAGCTACCACATCAGCGAAAGTCACGTTCAGTTTCCCTCTTTTGAGACACCCAAACACGAGGTTTGCACAAAATTAGTGAGGCAAAGGGCCAGCCCCCTTCTCGGACGCCCAACCCCTAGTCCTCAGGGTCTAGATTGGCGACAACATAAAAGAGACTTAATTTTTTGTTTTATAAGATAGGCTAAGTGGACATACAGTTAAAGCTTAAGCATAATTATATTTAATTCTTTTTTAGAATAATCTAAAGTTAAAGTTAAAAGTTAATATATTTGTTGTTTAGACCAACATATAATTTAATGTATTTTATTAATATTTTATTTTAGCATCAGTTAAGTTGATGTAAATGTTTAATATATTTAACTTTTTATGATGATCTATTTATTTAGTATCAACTTAGTCATGTAGTCCACGTTATTCTTTAACCTCCAATGGTAGGAGTTTTCAAGATCGAATGCATCCAAAAGAATAATCGAAAATTGAAAAAAAAAAATCAAAATTGACTTTTTTAATAAAAACTTTATCTATTTTTTTTTCTAAAATAACGATTTAATTCGAACTTCAAATTAAAAATTAAGAATAAAAAAAAAATACCAATTGTATTTAAATATAATATCATATATTTGAAATTAATTAACACCTAAGAAACATACATTGGTGTATTCGTTAGGAAATTGTTTTATGATTTGGTTGTATCTATATATATTAAAACAAATTTGTATTGTAATTTAATTATAAAATCATATAATGTATTCATAAATAGAGAGAAATTACAAATTATGAATATAACAGTAATGATACAAAAATAACTCAACGATATTTTTATTTGTTAATTTTTATTATAAAATACTTAGCAATTTTTTTAAAGAAGTTTGTTTTACACGTATATACTCACAAAAAATTGAAAAAGTTATTCAAATTAAATTGCAAAACATAAATGCAGTTTGATTTTTGTATTAAATTTAAATTCAATCAATCTAATTTTTATGTTTGATTGCAATATCTATTTGATGAAAAATAAAATAAATTGAGTCGCAAATACTTCTAGCTAATTATTGATATTATGTA
The DNA here is from genome assembly GCA_027742785.1 of Vigna reflexopilosa. Taxonomy (NCBI): domain Eukaryota; kingdom Viridiplantae; phylum Streptophyta; class Magnoliopsida; order Fabales; family Fabaceae; genus Vigna; species Vigna reflexopilosa. Next base: position 55,776,717 of record CM050911.1, on the reverse strand, counting down.
AAAAAAAATACCAATTCAGAATCGGAGAAAGTTATTTATTACATAATTGAATTAAATTTCTCCGGTAAAAAGATTGTTTACCAACTAATTTTCAAGTTTTAGGAAGATTACTTCCTTCTTATAAACAATGTTTTATTCTTTCTTGATTATAAGGAGGGTGTTGTTATGCTTTTGAAAGGTGTGAAGACCCAAATAAAATAGTTATATTTTACATTAAAAAGTAAATGGAGAAAAAAAAATTAATTAAGGAAAAAGGGGCTATTAGGCCCTAGTTGAAGGCAACCAGACTCATCAGACTGAGGGCACATGACCTTTGCAGGGGTCTTTCTCAAAAGTCAGTTTCCCATTCTGCCAACTTTCCCCTTCTTTCTAGAAAACAGAAAACCCTTTCTGCCCTAAAACATTTTCTCTGCCTTCTCTCTAAATTCCCAACAAATTTAACCGTTCAATCTTTGAATAGGTGGTGCTCAAACGTTCACCGCGTCGAGAGCTTCGTAACGGACCGAACAATTTCTTGTTTCTACCGGGTGTCATTGGAAATTGTTGTGAGGAGCACTGTTTAGAGCGTTCCTGACAAGTAATTGTTCTACTGTAAAGTTTTCCAGGTAAAGGGAGCTAGATAAAATTTATTGAGTGATTGTATGTCGTTTAACTGTGTTGTACGTGGTACTGATATGCTGTTTTAGTTACGTAATTAATTGTTGAACTGATTGAGTTGCATGTTTTATAATAACTGAATGTGAATATGTTAATTATTATTTGGGAATAAATTGGGGGAAACTTTGTTGCTGTAATTAAATTGGTTGAGAGGGTGGGTGTCATGAGAGAAGAGAAAGGAAGAATATTGAAATGTTTTAGATAATAGAAGAAAGAAACAAGAGAGAAAGGAGGAAGAAATAAAGAGAAAGAACAGGGAAGTGAGTGGTGGGAATTCTTGCATGGTTTTATTTATGTATCAAAACGGAAAACGTTAAGAGAGAGAAGATATTGTATAGAAAAGTAATTGGAATAAAGAAAAGTTTTATGCATGGGATTTTCTAGATTTAGAATGAAACCGTGAAGGGTTGGGAATGAATGGGTCTTTTAGGGTAGCAGTAGAGTGTTAATGTGAGAAGAGTTTGTTTTTAAAGAGAAGTGAGGGAAGTTGCCTGTAGAGGGGTTTATCTTTCTCTCGTAACGCATGGGAAGAAGAAGTTTTACTTGGGACATGCTATGATTCACGTGAAGAGTTGTTAGTAGAGGATGGTAACATGGGAAGGTTCTGTTTTTTTTTTGTGTTAATTAGAAAAGGGAGTGAGTAAAATGAGAAGAGGAAGGGGTCGTTATAGTAGTGTTGTGTGGAATAAATGAATGAAATAAAAATGAAGAGAAGTGCATGGTGGGGGACGTGAAAATTAGAATGAAAGAGGTAGAGTTGTATTTTAATGAAAGAGAAGAGTAAAACTAAAGAAAATAAAGAAGATGAGTTGGAAGTACTCCAAGTTAAAAAAAAAAAGAAAAGTTGGTGAGAGAAAATGAGAGCTCCATTTAATTCTTGATCAAGAATGGGACCACGGGTTAGGTAGAAAATGAAAGTTTAATAGAAAAAGAAGGTGCAGAGGTTAAGTTTCCTTTAATAGTTTTTATTACATTTTATATTAGTTTAAATGAAAGAAGAAAGAATAGAGATCAAAAGAAAAGTTTACGTGAAGTTTGTCTTAAAATGAAGAAAAGAGATGTAGGCTTTTGGTGTTTAAAAGTTACAGTACCTAACTATTCCTGGAAGTTGGACATTTATTTTAGTTTTCCCACTTCAATAATTACTTTAGTTTCTTTGTTATACATATAATATATATATATATATATATATATATATATATATTTATTTATTTATTTATCGTCTTTATGTTTTAACACTTCGAGCATGAACTGAACATCTCAAGGTGAGATGAGTTGGAGTGGTTGTAGAGATGGCGTTGTTGTGTGTATAATGTTGGGAGCTTTGAAATGGTGTGTCTATCCCTACACTCAAAGCATTGTTCATACTCAAATAGAGAAGAACAATGTGAGTGGTGAGAGTAGAGGGAGGTCCTCGTCTATAGTCTTGGAGTTTAGACATAGACAGATTGGGGGACTTACCTTGCATAGTGTTGGGGATGGGCCAGCTGAACTATGCAAGTGCAAAGACGACCAATAGCTAGACAGTTATACAAAAATCCGGATGAGTCGCGTTGAGTATTTGATGCATGTTTTGAATGGTATGTCCTGCTTGTTTTTTTTTTATTGGTAATTAAGCATGATGATATTGATTGATTGTACTATATGTATGTTGTCTGTTTACCTAGCTCACCCTTGCTTTCTTGTTGTGTGTTGCTTGTGTATGATTTCTCTTGCGATGATCATCCTTTTGGATGAGAGTAGATGTGGTTGAGGAGGTCCCCTTAGAGCAAGTGCTAGAGGACGTTGATGCTGCTGCTTAGTTCTCCATGGGATTTCTATATTTAATTTGGTGTAATTTGGAATACTCTAATTTGTTTAAGTTTCAAATTTTGTCCTCTTTTATGGATGACTCTAATATCAACCATTGCCCTACTATTCTATTCTGACTGTTCTCTTTATTTGAATGGTGACATCTTTATTATATAATTAATATTATTATATATTTAGGGATGTCACAAAAGGTGTTCCTTATGGTCAATAATTTTAGTCAAGGCATAGTACGAGATAAATGATAGATTCTTTGGAAACATGAGTAGTTTCCTTAATAACTTGGATCTCAAGTATATACTCTATTGTTTGGACTAAAGGCAAAGTGATAGGAAATAATATATTTGATTATAGTTTACCTTATTTAGTTTCTACATAATTGATTCTGTCTTGAATAATTGATATATTATTTCCTTAATTAATTATTGTACGTTAATTATTGTATGCTGGTTATGTACATTCTATCTGTTGTACGTTGGTTACTCTTTCAAGATCAATAAAACACATTTGTTACAATTCTTACATGGTATCAGCCTAATTTCGATCCTTCCTTACCTTTTCTCCTTTTCTTTTCTTCCTATGACTAATACTGATGGTGTTTTTTCCTTTAACACCATGATCCACATGTTAAACATACGCCTCACCTCAACAAATTTCATTCTTTGGTGTCATCAACTCCTTCCTCTTCTCGAAGGACAGGCTCTTTATGGTCATATTGATCGCTCAATCATAACTCCTCCTGCGAAATTTTCTGCTGCTGATAGATCTTTGACGGTTCCTAATCCAGCCTTTATCACATGGAAACAACAAGATCAAAGATTTGTAAGTCTTCTTCAGGACTCCCTTACTGAAGAGACTCTAGGTGAAATACTGCACTGTGACCCCGCACAACAGATTTGGATTACTCTTGAATCTCTCTACGGTGGTGACTCCAAGCAAAGAGAAATTGGGATCAGAGATCAACTCTTGCACCTTACAAAAGGCTCATCCACTGTTAGGGAGTTCTCCAAAACATTTTGAGGCTTATGTGATCAACTTAGCCTTATGGGCAGACCAGTGGATGATTTAGATAAATCACACTGGTTTTTACGGGGTTTAGGTCCCACTTTCACTAGCTTTGGTGCATCTCAATTAGCCATGCGACCATTGCCTGTTTTTCGTGATCTTCTTTCTGCTGCCGAGAGTTTTGAAATGTATTTACATTCCGTTGAATCTACTCCCTCTCAAGCTGCGTTTAATATAACTACTCAACGTTCCTCTCAATCATCTAATACACGTTTTCAATCTGGGTCGCATTCTTTCTCAAATGACAAAACAGGTCGTGGTTACCAATACTCAGGTCGTGGTGATCGCGGTAGAGGATGTCGTTCTATCCATTGCCAAATCTGCCGAAGAGAAGGTCATTATGCCACATCTTGCCATCACGTTATGCAGGTGGCCCACCTCAATCTGCAAATCTTACTGAATCATTTGCGAATTCTTGCACTCTATCAAATTCAAACCAATCTGATTGGTACCTCGATACTGGAGCTTCATCACACATGACAGCAAACTCATCTCATTTAGACTCAATTGAGCCTTATTCTAGTAATCACACTGTTACTGTTGGAAATGGTAATGCTCTCCCCATTTCCAATATTGGATCTCATCGTTTGACAAATGATTTAAACCTTCTTGATATTCTTGTTGTGACTGGCCTCCAAAAGAATCTCATTTCAATTAGCAAACTTACACGTGACTTTCCTGTGGATGCTATATTTACTGACACATCTTTTCTGCTTCAGCAAAGGGGTACAAAGGAAATTCTAGCAAAAGGGAGGCGTGAGCACAACTTATATGTATTGGAGCATGGTCAAAATGCCTTTGTTTCTGTTTTAAATTCCAATAAGCTACGAGGATCATTTGAATTGTGGCATTATCGTTTAGGTCATGTTCACTTTGATACTATTTCCCATTTAAGAAAAATAGGTCTTTTGTCTTTATCTTCTATTTTACCAACTCCTTCCATTTGTGGCTCTTGTGAATTAGCTAAAAGAAAAAGACTACCTTATTCCCTAAATGAGCATCGCATGTCCTGGATTTAATTCATTGTTATTTATGGGGACCTGCTCCCATTTGTTCAAAATTTGGTTTTCGATATTATGTGATTTTCATTGATGACTATTCCAGATTCACTTGGTTATATCCAATGTGCCTGAAATCTGATTTTTATGATGTATTTGTCCAGTTCAAGAAATTTGTTGAAAATCAGTTTCATACAACTATAAAAACTTTCCACAATGATGGTGGCACCGAATTCAACAATAACAAAGTCAAGACCTTGCTAAATGAAACTGGCATTCTTCATCTTATGTCTTGCCCTCATAAATCAGCCCAAAATGGTAGAGCTGAACGCAAACAACGTCACATCACTGAAACGGGTCTTGCAATGCTTTTTCATTCACATCTCCCTGCTCATTATTGGCTACATGCTTTTTGTTGTGTTGTTTATGTCATAAATCGGTTACCGACCACTCTTCTAAATGGTGTTTCTCCATTTGAGACCTTATATAATACTCCTCCTAATTATGCACACTTTCATCCTTTTGGCTGTCGGGTTTATCCTTGTCTCCGTGACTATGCCACTAACAAATTGTCTCCTCGCAGTACACCTTGTATTTTTCTTGGATATAGCAGCAACCATAAAGGATTTCAATGTTTGGATCCTTCAACCTCCCGGTTATACGTAACAAGACATGCCAAGTTTGATGAACTTTATTTTCCGTGTTCAAAAACAGGAACTATATCTCCACTTTCCGGATTGGGTTTTTCTTCATTTGCTGAACCAGCCTCAACACCTGAAATTCCTGCTCCAGCTCCTGTACCAGCTTCTTCTTTGCCACTATCCAAGGAAACTGTGCACTCACCAACCACACCTTGTGGTGTATGTGCTGCTGAAGATACTCCTTCAACGTTGTTTCCATGCCTGATACTCAACCACAAATACACGGTAGTGTCCAGTCTACTCATCCTATGGTCACACGCGCAAAATCAGGTACTTTTAGGCCTCGTCATTTTGCTGACATTACCACCTACCAACCATCTTCTCTTCTTTATGCTCTGCTCACCACTTCTACACCCAAAGGGTTCAAATTCGCTGCCAAACATCCTGGTTGGTTGGATGCTATGCATAAAGAGCTCCTGGCCCTACACTCCAACAATACTTGGGATCTTGTCCCACGTTCATCCAACACCAACATTGTAGGATCCAAATGGGTGTTTCGCACCAAATATCTTTCAGATGGGTCAATTGACAAATTAAAAGCACAGTTGGTTGCACAAGACTTCACTCAAACACCTGGTTTTGACTATGATCACACCTTCAGTCCTGTTGTTAAAGCTGCCACGGTTCGTGTCATTCTCACTCTAGCAGTAATGAATAATTGGCCTCTTCATCAATTGGATGTCAACAATGCATTCTTGAATGGGCACCTGACACATCCTGTCTATATGGAACAACCTCCTGGGTTCGTTGATCCTCGATACCCAAATCATGTTTGTCGACTTCGGAAAGCTCTTTATGGCCTCAAACAGGCCCCTCTTGCATGGTTTCAACGATTCAGCTCGTTTTTACTGAGTCTTTGGTTCCTCGGAAGCAAGACAGATCCATCTTTATTTGTCTACCACAACACTACTGCCACTCTATATATACTTGTTTATGTTGATGACATAATTTTGACAGGGAATAATAATTCTTTACTTCAAAAACTTTTGGCAAGGTTCAAAACTGAGTTTGCTATCAAGGATTTAGGTCATCTAAATTACTTTCTTGGTCTCGAGGTCCACTACACTATCAAATGGTGTCTTTCTTAGCCAAACCAAATATGCTCAAGACATTTTATCTAGGGCCCAGATGTTGGATGCAAAATCGACAGCCACACCTCTCCAACCTCATTCAACTAACAACCACAGGAGATCCATTCTCTGATCCCACTCAATATCGCTCTCTCGTTGGTGCACTCCAGTATCTCACTATAACTCGTCCTGACTTGTCCTACGCCGTAAATTTGGTTAGTCAGTTTCTTCAAGCTCCAACAAATTATCACTTTCAAGCAGTTAAACGCATCCTTCGATATGTTAAGGGCACCATGTCTTATGGCCTATCCTTCACCCGTGGATCTTCCCTTAATGTTCTTGGATACTCGGATGCTGATTGGGCTCGATGTATTGAGACTAGGCGATCTACCTATGGTTATTCCATCTTCTTAGGCGGAAATCTCGTCTCATGGAGTGCTAAGAAACAACCAATTGTAGCTCGATCAAGTTGTGAATCAAAATATAGAGCCATGGCTAATGCAGTAGCTGAACTAATATGGATTACTCATCCTCTACATGATCTGCATATTTCCTATCAAGCGCCAACTCTTTTTTGTGACAACAAGAGTGCTATATTCCTCTCCCAAAATCCGGTGGCTCACAAACGTGCTAAACATATTGATATTGATTATCACTTTGTTCGAGAGCTTGTTCTATCTAACAAACTCATCACTCAATTCATTCTTTCTGATCTCCAGCTAGCAGACATATTCACTAAAAGTCTGCCTCGACCATTGTTCCAGTTCTTCAGAGGCAAGCTTCACGTTGGACCAAATCTCACGCTTTGCTTGAGGGGGGATGATAGGAAATAATATATTTGATTATAGTTTACCTTATTTAGTTTCTACATAATTGATTCTGTCTTGAATAATTGATATATTCTTTCCTTAATTATTGTAGGTTAATTATTATACGCTGGTTATGTACATTCTATATATTGTACGCTGGTTACTCTTTCAAGATCAATAAAACACATTTGTTACAATTCTTACACAAAATAACAAACAAGAAGAAAAAAGGAAAAAGAAAATGCAAAGTAATGTTATTTAGATTAAGAAAGAGAGAGTAACAAATTAAGTGAAAAATTATAATAGACATGATTGATATAATAAAATATTTTTTATATGTATTTTAAAAAAATCATTTGTATTATAAATTTTTAGAAATAACTTGATATAAAAATCATCTCTAAAATATAAATTATAAAATTATTTAAATTTAATAGAATATAATTATCATATATTAATAAATAAATAAAAAAGTATATTATAAAATAATAAAATATTTTATAAAATAGGAATTTTAAATTTAATTATTTATATTATTTATTATTTTAATATTTTTATTTTACTATATTTTTATATTAAAAAATGAATATTTTACTATATAATATCAATATATTAGTAATATAAGTATTATAATTTTTTTCATATATATATATATATATATATATATATATATAATAATAATAATAATAATAATAATAAAAATAATAATAATAATAATAATAAAATGTTTCTAAATGTAATGGATTATGTATGTGATTATTTATTTTTTTAATTATATATTCATTTCTTTATGAGTTTGTGGTATATAAAGCATGAAAAATTTCTATTTTTATCATATTTTATTATTATTATTCTAGTCAAAAGGTAAAAATTTGATCAGTGAATATTTAAAGTTGTAATTTGACTTTTTCTTACTTTTTCAGGATCTTTTATAAAATTTCTGACATCCTGAATTTTTCATAGTTATTATATATAGAAAACTTCATATTAACTTTTGTCATTAAATGTCTCTTTTTCACAAGTGACTCTTCTCTTGTACACAAAAGTTACTAACTTGATCAACATTAAACTCTTGCTTATTAAATAAACACTTTATTTAATGACCCAATTGATATTAGACTTATTAACTCAATTAGTATTAAGAATATTAACCCAATCACTATTAAACCTAACACCACACAATTTCCTTAGTCTTAGCATTCCAAAGCCTAAGGCTAAAAGTTTTTTGGCGAAATACTTATCCACCTTGGAGTGTCTTAAGAGGTCACACATTTTCTTGTTTAGTAACTTAAAAAGTCACTAGTGGAAAACTCCTAGAAAGATCGTCCTTAGACGCCTAAAGAGATCGTCAATTCATTTTTTGAGAGACTAATGCTCCCTTTTAAAGGATATAGGAGAATTTGAATGTTTCACTCAATTTACATTAAAGAATAATATTTTGTGTTTTAAAACATCGTTGTTTTTATAAGAGACTATAGCTCCATTCACTTTTTAAGATATTACATATTTTTTCCCCTTTTAGGAGATTGTAGCTCATATTTTTAGATGCCTTAAAATATTCAAGTACGTTACTTTGGTTGTCTTTTTGAGGGGTTAGCCCTTTTGGTCATCTATCGCCATTTAGATAACTAACCCATTTTTAATCATATTTAAATTTAAATTTATCAAATGATACTTATTATGTATTTTACGAATGAATTTGAGATCGTTAGTAATTACCAATAAATGTTTATATTTATTTGTAAAATTTACTAATAACCTTTTCACGATAGATTTTATTCATCACTAGTCCGTTGTTAAACACAATTTATTTAAGAATATATGTTATTATCGATGAATAGTGACTATTGGTAATATGTTATTTTCTTTAGTGAATGTTAGATATTTATTTATGTAGAATGTTAATAACAACTTTAATTATAAGTTTTAGTATTGTTAAAAAAAATATGTTAACATTTTTTAAGCAATTATATGATATATTATGTTTGACTAAAATTGTTTAATTTTAGACACGAAATTTACTGTAAAAGTTTAATAAAAACTAAAATTATACATTGAAAAAGCTACAATATCAAAGAAAACCCTTCAATTTATTTTTATCTATTTTGCTTTAAGAGTTTGTACTTCCTTTCACAAATAAGTTTGATTATGATTTTGTAAGATAAAAGAGTTATATGTCATGTTTCTCTTTTCATCCTTACAAAAAAAATTAGCTTTATCCCTTTTAACCTTTTTATAAAACTTCTCAACGTTATTTTAAGAAGTGAGATTTAAGCCTAATTCAACTTCACAAAACAGGTTTGTAAAATAAGGTTTGCATCCACTTATATATTATAAATTAGTCTTATCTCTAGTCCATATAAGATTTTCAACACTAATTATGAGTAGAAATAAGATCCATGTGAATCTAAGGAATTATTCACCATGATATATTTTTCTTCTTAATTTAAGTGTCTTAGTTGACCCAAAAATATTTTGTTTTTGAGTTCCAATGACCTTTGACATCATGTCAAAAATATTTGAGACACACTCTAACATGTTTTATCCTTCACTAAATAATCTATTTAAATGTTAATTCCTTTCTCTGTCAACTTATCATTTTTAAAATTTCACTATATTGTTGGGTTAAACAATATCATAATTATTTATATGTATTTTTATTGGTTTCAGATCTAATGTAAATGTCACTAATATAATAAATCGAATATCAACTGTTGAAAAATATTATAATATGTATCTTGCAAATCAAGTCAAATTTATTTTAATATTATAATATCTTTTTCTTTATTCTTTAGTGTTATAATTGATTACTCTATTTTTACTTTATTTTCATTGGGTTTTAATCAATTTTAGAAAATAATATTAAACTTATATTGTTGTAAAAACTACCTAATTGAAATTAAAGTTAGGAATAAATTGATTCTTATTGTTCATTTTAAAATTCTTAATCTATTTTGTTGATTAATCAGTTATAGTTAATTTGTAATAAACTTGAATTCATTTGTTTAAGAAATAGAGATTTGATTAAATTAATTAGTTGATGATATAAATTTTGATTTACCAAGATAACTTTATTTTATATGTAAATTACACTGGAAGACGTGAAACTCCACCCACAAATTTTCATAAAGTTTATCACCTCCTTTTCTTTTTTATTTATATGTTAATCTTTAATAAATTTTTAATTAAGAGTTTGATTTTTTTTTAATTTTTCTCTTTATTATTTATAATTTATTTTATCTTTATCTTTTATTTCTTATTTTTTATTTTAATTTTATTATGTTATGTTTTTATTTTATTTTTATCTTTTATCTTTTATCTTTTATTATTTATTGTGTTTTTATTATTATCTTTATCTATTATTTTATCTTTTCAATTTTCTTTATAAAATGACTTTGAATTATCTTTCTGATTGCCTTGGGCAACAAATTTGGCTAGCTTGAGTTTATATTTTTGCATTGGCACTCGATTCCAGACAAACATTCTTGATTTTTCGGACATTTGTTGGTACGTTTCTTTTGTTCTTGTTGATTCTCAATAATACAATAATAGTATCTCATTCTTGGTTTAATCTGACGTCTTTTTTCTGATAGTTTATTATGTTTAGTTTCTATATAACTATCATGAATTGAGTATTTTTCTTATAATCACATCTCAAAGCAAATAATTAGTATCTTACTTAGAACATATCTTATTTATTGAGTATTTCTCATTTAATATCTTATTCATTTTAATGGTCACTAATTATAACATTTATTGAGTATTTTTATTTCCCTACATTACAAATTGCTTCAGTTAATGTAGTACCACCACGTGATGGTAGCATCAATCCTTATTTGCTTTTGACTTTTTTATACAAATGGAATTTGTTAACTAATTTTTCCATTATATTGCATTTATGCATGTTTAGAAGAGATCAATGTCATAATGATTGACATCATTCTATTAAATCATAATGGACCACGGTTAATAAGAGTTAGTACAAATTTATGAACTAAACACAAAGTAGGAACTATTCAATTGCTGCTCCAATAATTATGTTTAATAATAAGCTATTTCTAATGAAAAAAAAAAAAAATCTACCGCTGTTTATAATATATAGTCATACGAAATATTTGGAATGAGAAAGACATAATCATATTTTTAAAGATAAATTCTTTTTCACTCTAATTCAAAACTTTCAAGTTCTATTCATTGTTGAACATAAACTATCTATAAAAATCTTTTAATTCAATTATATTTAAATTTGTTTATGGGTATGTTCATACAATAAAATAAAATAATAATAATAATAATAATAATAATAATAATAATAATAATAATAGATTGATAATAATGATATAATAAAAGATAATAACTAAAATGATATATATCATATTAATACTTTTTATATAATATTTATTATCGATAATTATATTACTAGTGACGATATAAAATATTATTATCAAATATAATATGATTATTAATTTTTAATAAAGCTAAAAATCAAATTTACAAATTTTTTTTCTTTGAAAAATAATGCAAAAATATTTTAAATCAGAGTACAAATTTGTACAAATTTTTTCTTTTACATATTTTTTTAATATTACATTTAAAAAATAAAAAATGGCAATTGGTTATGTTTTTTTGGGATTGCAAATAACTTGTCTACTATTTTTTTCATTATTCACAAAAATTGAAGTATTTAGATATGATGTTATAGTTTAAAGCTAAGATATAGTAATAGGGTGAGCATGTGAGGGTTAGAAGAGTAAGGGATGCAGTTAAACACTGAAAGCATTGCAAAACGCATGTGGCTTTGACCATATTACGACTTGGAACTTGGAGGTTTGGGAAAGGTCAAACGGCAACTCTCTCGTCTATCCTTCCCAGCCCTAATCCTTTTTCTGCTTCCACTTTCGAAGCGGTAGCTACCACTGTACTCATTCACTAACACCAATTCCAAACAACCCTTTCACTCGCAATTCAATTTTCAAGGTTTTACATTCTCGCTCCTCACTTTCTTTTCCACTGCACTCTTGCCACTATTCTTCATCAATTCCGCGCTTTCAGCTTCCTCCACTGTTGCTTCAACTATCTATTTCAACTTTCATAGTCAAGGTTTTGCATTCTCTCCCATCATCACTTTCATTTATTTTATTTCTCTCCTCATTGCCCCTCTTACTTTTCAATTCTTTATCAATTTTGCTCAATCAGGTTCCTCCTCTATTGCTCTACTAATCGATTTCAAGTAGCAGAACTTTCTTTCCCATATATGTCAATTTTTGTTTTGCTTTATCCTTTCTGTTTAATTAGTTACTCTCTTTTTTTATTATGCCACCTATTGTCCTCTTAATTGAGTGTAGCGAATAATTGTATGTAGTTTTCTTTTTGACTTCCACAATTTTAGTAGTTAGGTTTTGGCTTTTATTTGTACCCTGTATTATGTGTTGTGTTTGTGAGTTGCCTTGGTTTATTTTTATTGCTTCAATTGATGTGGAACCCGAGTTTAACTTTTGTGTTCATGTTACATTCTGAATTTTGGTCTGAGGAAGTTTAATTGTATGATGGTTTGTTTCTGATTTCAGTGGTCATAATTTGGGGAGACATCATGCCAGCGGTGAGGTGTTTTATTCCTGAAGATACCGTAAATCAGAAATTACATATAGAAAGGAAGCTTGGTAGTGTCAAAGCACGGAAGTATTTTGATCTGCTGCAGAGATTTCTGAGTCTCAAAATTAGCAAAAGTGAATTTGATAGGACCTGCATAGCAACTATTGGGAGAGAAAATGTTCCTCTTCATAATCATTTGCTCAAGTCAATCTTGAGAAAAGCTTGTCTCTCCAAGACAATTGGGTCAAGAGAAAGCAAAATAGTAAGTTCTTTGAATGTGAAAACATCAAATGGGTGTAGCAATCTTCAATTTCTGTGCAAGGACTTTCCACAATCTCCTCGAAAAGGCAGGACTCCAAATTTGCGTGATCGCAGGTACAGGGACCGTCCCAGTCCTCTTGGTCCTCATGGAAAGAGCAACATTGGATGTGAGGATTCAGTCCTAAAAAATCATGAGCAGCACAGCATTGCCGATCTGCAGTCCCCAGGGAGTAGACTTGCTCTTCCAGTGGAAGATGAGGAGGAGGTTGATCAGGACTCCGAAATCATGAACCTTTACAAAAGGGGTCCTATTGAAGCACCTCTGGCTATTCCAACTTACAACAGAAGACCACAAAAATATTTATCCCAAGGATTATCGCTTGGTACTTTAAGTGATACCTGTCAAAACATTGGTCAGTTACCAGATACATCTTCTTTAATCAAAAGGTTGGAACAGAAATTGGAAACAGAAGGATGTAAGATTTCCATGGATGCAGCCAACTTGTTAAATAATGCACTTGATCTTTATCTCAAAAGATTGATAAAGCCGTGTTTGGATTTAGCTGCTTCAAAGTCTGTAAATAAGTTCAGTGCTTCAATCCAACCTAGTTTGAAGGAGCTACCAATGAGAAGGGGTGTGCAAAGGCAATTTGGATCTGCTTCTGTATCTCTATCTGACTTTAGAGCAGCAATAGAGTTGAATCCTACTCTGTTAGGGAAAGATTGGCCTCTAAATTTAGAGAAGGTTTGCCTAAGTGAATCAGAGGAATGATGCAAGACGGGTTCAATACTGCCAGCTATAAAATTGAATTCCCCTTGAAGTGATGATATTGGAATAGGGTAAGTCTACTCTAATCTAATATTTGATTTTTCACTCAACATTGCTGACATACTTTAGTGGAAATGTGAGAAGTTTTGATCTGGTGACTACAAGCTGTATAGGTTTCAGTGCTGACAAATTTAGTTTGGGACATTATGACGAGTTAAATTTAAAAATTATTACCACATTAATAAAGCTTACTGAATAGATGAGATCCCTTTTTGATATAGTTAGGTTATGTCTTCATTGTATCGATTTTTTTTTTCCTTCTGGTGTAAAGCTCAATTTCAATCATTTCATTCCAAACATTTCATTTTGTTCCAAGTTCTGAATATAATTAATGTATGCGTGACTATAGCATCTTGTGTGTTCATTTGTACAAAGGTTCCAGTATGTTTCAAAAACACTGCAAATTGGTCTTCATATGCGCAACTAACAAGCTTTCTTCATATCAGCACACCCTTTCTTTTGCAATGCGTAGTAAGGTCTCTCATGGCCCAATTACTGTAACAAAAGCATTCTCTACCATAGAATTCGTCCTCCAGGGTCAACCTGACGGCTTCTATCATTATATTAAAACCATAAGTGATTTTTTCATTTGGCATGAGTTGTCTTGGGATCTAAAGATATTAATGGTCTTTGTAATATTTCTATTTTCAAGTTTTGATTATATAGATTTATTAACAGTGTAACGGTTGGTAAAAGTGGTGCGATGGTTTTTTTGAGGGATTGAATTTCATGTCACAAATCCAATAAGAGTGCTTTATCTGCTGTGCATGAAAGATATGAATTTGCAACCATTGCTTTTGATCTAGATTCCAAGTAGTTGCTTTGGGTTTTTCTGACTGTTTTACTTGGTTCAAGGTCTTTAACCTGTTGTTTACTTTTGATCTGGATTCAAGTTGTTGCTTTTGGGTTTTCTGACTAATGGTTCAAGGTCTTTGACCTATGGTTTGCTTTTGATCTAGATTCCAAGTTGTTGCTTTGGGTTTTCTGACTATTTTACTTGTGTTTGATGGTTCAAGGTCTTTACCAAGTGGTTCGTTTCTTGCATTTTATTTTTATGATTGGTGCTTGATGGTCATATGTGAAACTGCAATCCCTTTGTGTTCATGGTATATCAGTTTTAAATATCGTCACCATTATGTTTGAAATTTTAAGGGTTTAGCAATTAGAAGTTAAATCTATGGTTTATCAAATTAAAATTTTTAATAAATAAATATCTTTTACTGTTATAATTAAAATTCATAATACATCGATATCATTGACTATTTAAATTTACAACGGGCGGGTTAGATTGTGGTATGAGATTATTTTTATCTCTTAATAATTTCTCTTAATAAAGATAAATATTCAAATAAAGGTAAAAGGATGGTAGTTTGAGATAGTTGAGAGGATTCTTTGGCTAGTTGCCTCAACAGATTGATGGATGAAGCATTAATAAGAATAAAGAGAGAACGTTGTGAATATTTAATGGTAAGGGTGAAGAGAGACACGGTAAGATTATTTTTTTATATTCTAATTTATAATGACTATTTTTAAGAGTATATAATGTTCATGACATATAACTTGTGATCCGTCTTTGCTACTATTATGACATTGTGGCATTGGTTGAATATAGATATGCCTTAGCCAAAGTAAATATAGACATTCTTTATGTCAATTTCTTATTTCTTTAACAGGTCTCTTAACAATTTTCCTTAGATGTGAATTATATGTTAAGGGAGAGATTTACTATTGGCATGACTTTTGAACCTAAGCTTCTTTAGGGTTTGTAAATGTGTTGGTTGTTACTCTCAGCGTAACATCTATATGATTTTTGTTGAATAGTCTCAATAATGTAATCTGCAAATGGAGATTGTAAATTGCACACATTACAGGTATGCTGAACAAACCAGGTATGCAGCTCATTTTCTTGTTGTGTGCGGGGTTGTATTTTATTATGATGGAATTGGTTGTTTTATATACAGAAAATATTGGAGTGTGAATGTAAGAATAAGATTGCTCCCATGGTTTTGAAATGGATTGAAATAATAGTTAATACAAATAGGTCAGCAAATATTATACTCTTGTACTTGCATTATTTTATAAGTTATATTCGGATGGTGAGGTTGATTATTTTAAGGGAACGAATACATGAAAAGTTATGCAAGAAAATAAATGAAATGGGTAATAGACAAATTAAGTCTTTCAATAAAAAACTATGTGTAGCATACTTGGAGTAGTATGAAGACAATAATTTAACAATTTAAAAAAAAAAGATTTATAGTATCACGCTTATACTTAAACCACTGGTAATTTTTATCATATTAAACTTTATGTTATTATTTGATCCACAAATTTAATACTAGAATAAAATATAAATATAAAACAATAGAGGTTCAAGTATTCTAAAATCCATTTATTGATTTTTTTTTCCCCTCTGGGTAACCATTATTTTTATGAACAATTCAAAGTTCATAGTTTTGGAGGACTTTGAATTATTTGGAACATTACAACAAATAAAAACTCAACCTTAGCTTCTCTTCTTCCCTTAAACTCCCGAATCATTCGCAAACAAATTTATTAAAAACAATTAATCTAAATGTCCCTTGCAAGTTAAATTCCCCCATTAAAGTTGCAACTTGCTTTCCCCCTAAAACATGTACTGTTTGCGACTTTGTGTTGAATTAAAGCACAGAACAATCGGTACGAATTTTGCCATTTATTGCTGTCTTAACTCCAACACGACCCAATTTGGTGATAGCAGCAATGAAGTTAGAGTTGAAAACGTTAGCATTTGAAGCAAAGGAATTAACAGTGTTCCTGGACCTTTGGTCAGTGAAGAGGATTTGATCCGAGGTGAAAAGGCCCTTTCCTTGTTGGAGGTTTTGGTAATAAACGTTATCGAATCTTCGGGGAGTGGTTGGGTCCATGTTAATGGCAATCCTTGGATCCACGTTCCTCGGGCACATCTGTTGCAATTGGATTGCGTATTGCCTGTTCAATGATGGGTCCACTGGAGTTTGCCCATTGAAGTTATATATTCTATTCGAGAACTTGCTGCAGTGGGAGAATCCAAGGGTGTGTGCACCTGCAAATTCGCAATTAAGCACGTTGATTCAGGGAGGATAAAGTAAATACGCAAGATTACAAAAATTATTAACTAGTAAACACTTTTTATTCAGATTTCATCTCTCAACCACGTCTCGTTTTCAGGCTCTGCAACTTCCATGCAGCTCACAAGCTCCGAGCTCGCTTTTCTATGTCATTTTATTTAGTGCTTTCTGATTCACAAATGATTCTGTTTTATTATATTTAATACACCATATTTTATCTTTAAAGACTTGTATCAACTTTTATACAACAGCGTTTCAAATATATTTAATTATTGCATTATTTTCAAAAGTAACCTTTTTTAAGTTTTAGAAAAATATTAATTAATGATAAAATCTAGATCAAGGTCGTCATTTTGATGTCATAATAATGCTTTTAATTGAATGACGACAAGTCAATATGTTTATTTAAAACTCTGTGATTGAAGACTATTTAAGGATTTTTCACTTTTTACTTATTTAAATCCATTTAAGAATTAACTTTAAGGAAAAACATTTTAAGTCTGAAAAAGCTATCTCGGGTGATTTGGAACTAGTCACGATCTTTTCTAACTTTTACATTACAAACAGTTAAATGTCATTATTTTTTTTCTCATGAATTAAAGCAGATGACTACACGTAGACACGTGTTGTTGGTCCTTTATCAATCACTTTCTAAAGTTTCATAAACAAAAAATGTAAATGTGAACCATCCCCTTTGAAAAACTATCAATACATTTTACAACAGTACCACAGATTTATAGTATCAACGATATAATAAGTGATTAAGTTTTTTAATTGGTGAAAATAATAAAATTGAATTAAATATAAAGTATTGATTAACCATGTAATAAATTTCCCCCTCACCCACCCCTTTTGTCTTTTCAACTTTCACATTAACCAAAAGAACTCGTGAGTCATTAACTATCTCTTCATTTGACTATAACATAAATGAGTAATTATATTATCAACGACCCTAATAAGGTTTATAAGTTAATGGGACCATTGTAAAAAGCAGTTGCAGGGGTGATTACCTGAGAGAGCAATCATATCAGTTTGGGTGAGTCCATTTGCAGCAAAAAGGGAATTGAGCTGGTTCAAATTGAACGTGGGATGCGGAAGCCTTCCATTTACATCAGAAGCTCTTGAAACTAACCCATCAAACCTTCCCAATTCAACGGTATACGAAGGTCCACCAGACTGCATTAATTAATGCAGAATTTTTTTTTTAAAAAAAGAAAACTATAGTTTTATACCATGTCATCTAATTAAAAGCTAGAGTTTGTTTTGAAAGCATAAAATTATTTTATATATGAACAGATTAGAGTGACTGAAGAACTAACCAGTACGATAACATCACGGGTAGCCAAGGCCAAAATATCAGCACACGAGACTTTGTTCCTGCACTGAGGGACAGCATCTACTGCAGCTTTTGCTTTGATCACCGTGTCAAATCCATCACCTGCCAGTGAAAGATTGTCTGGGTGATCCTTCTCCGCTTGGTTGTTCCCAGTAGATGCCACCAAAACCGAGGCATCACAACCCTTTACGTAACACAACAAACAACAAGAACATCACTTCAACAACAAATTCTTATCTCAAAATACTGTTTTTCAACCTTGATTTCTTTCACAATGTCAAATTTGTAGACTTAAGGTGACTGCAATACTATAAACAAAGAAATCAGTGATCAGCTTAGTTTTGGAAAATTACCCTCTTTTACTAGTTCTCGGGTATTTTTGAAAATAATATTATACTGAAGCGAGAGTTTTGTTGGCATTGATAGATTGGTGGATTTACCTGGACAAAGCAATCGTGGAAGAAGAGACGAAGGGTGGCTGGAACAGTGACAAAGGTTTGCTGGAACTTGGTGGTAACTACCTGTCTAACGATGCTTTCGAGATTGGGGCATACATTAGCGTAGTGGTTTGGACTAAGCTGGGCAGAGGTTGTATGTAGATTATAAAGGGACAGTGTTAATGAGAGCGACCACACAAGTATGAGATTAAGCCGACCCATTTACTGTGTTTTGCAGAGGAAGAATTACGAAAGAGGATTTTGTGACAAAGGTGCTGAGTAAGGGTGTTTAAGTGGGGATATATAAGAGCAACCCAAGTTAAGCTAAGCGTGGGACATGGCTCACGAGGCAGCCAGTTGTCTTGGAATCTTTTCAACACAGCAATTTAGAAAAGAAAATTGTATTATTATTATTATAATATTATTCTTTGAACAAACAATAATAGAAGACTCCGAAAGAGACACTGTTGTTGAGAGGTTGTGTTTGTAAGTGTGTCTGTCTGTGGCCGCCTTGTTCCATTCAAATAACTTCTTACTTGCTTGGTTGCTTTTATCTTTGTCAAACGAAGTGCTTCCAGAAAGGAGCTGGGGAAGGGATTATTTATGTCATGGGAATCCTCATTTCTTAATTTCTATAATGTTATAGAGAACTTTTTATACAGAGAGAGAGAGAGAGAAAGGTGAAGGGGCTGCCAAAATATACAGCACGAGAAAGAAAGGTCAAGGTTCCTACTTTCTATGTATGAATAAAGTTTGCATTTTCTTTTTCTGTTACTTCGACTTTTCCTCAAAGTATGTAATAAACGTTCTTGAAAAATATGTGTGCGCTCATAGTTTTAACCAATTGATTGATTAATGTCAAAATTTTCACAGTAATATTATTGATATATGGAGATTAAACTCGTTATTTTGTATATGTAGAGGCCAAACTTGATTGAACTACACTAATTATTTAAACTTTACCATGTAACAACAAAAAAAGTTATAACTGAGATCAGCTGCAGCTTTTTGTTTGAAAACTGTATAGGATTTGTTTCCTGCAGAAGGTTATTTGAAAGTGAGCAATGATAAACTGAAGTTTTTACAGAGTGATGGCCTTGAAGTAAATTAATAACATACTGATTGCTTACTTTTTATATTTTTATATTTATAGTTTTATTTAATACTTTAATTGAACAAATTGATGTGCATATATATATATATATATATATATATATATATATAATTTGACCTTGAAGTAGACAGTGGTCGATTCTTAACAGCAGAGTAGAGGATTATTTTATGAAAGATTATTGGGCACAAGATGAGGATAATCCTGGGAACATGTGATGATACAGAAGACATTCAGCCTTTTCAGTACAAAAACAATGTATGCTTATCAAAGATTGGATCCGTAATTTTTTATTTTTTTTCGGAGTGATGCATGTCTTTCAGAGTTTATATAATGAAACTAAAAATATAGATTTCGTTATCATAATGATATAGTAATCACAATAGTTCTATACAATGTTCATTTTATCTATTCTACTCTACATGTGTAAATTTATTTTCACAATAAACATATATATATATGTTGATAAAAATATATGACCTTTAATTAAAAAAGTATAATATTGATTATATAAATATGATTACTCCCGGTAAAAAAGATTAATTATTTGAAAAAGTTGGCTTTCACGGCCTGTGTAGAATGTATAGGCAACAATTAATTGTAACCATTCTTTTATTTCATTCTCCAGATTCTGTTGTATTAATTTCCTACACTATTTCTGCATTTAAGAAATTAAATGTTTGCATGTTTCTGCATAATCATTTCTTCATATGAATTTCTTTAAGATAACATTATTAAAAAGTTGTCTCTAGTTCATTAAAAGCCTTGAAACAGTGCAGAGTCATTGCTTGATTAAGAAAAAAAAAACTTACGTTTTAAACTTAGAAAGACTTGTGCAATATCGCAGTAGTATATTCTCATAAAAGAGGAATATTTTCTTGCACCCATTAAATACCCACCCAAATTTTTGTCATTATTTACAAATTGTTAATTTTTAATGTAATTTTGTTTTGGGGTGTCTTATCCTCTAACTCTAGTTTTATTTTCTTTCTAATTCAGATGCCCTTTTATACCTATAAAGTATAATATCTGTAGGACAATTATTAATGGGCAATTGTAGATTGCAGACGTTTATCACTACAATAGGAAATCTGATGAAATGAAGAAAAATCATTGAGGACAATAGTCTAATTTTATTTATTTAAAATTGTTTGCCAACGTTATTATTAAACAACTTGTAAGCGATTTTTTATTTTATTTTTTAATTGGACATAAGAAAAGCTTCACAAAAAGAAGAATGATGATTCGTGTAGTAAACTTTTGTGAATGGCGTGCTCTAAACATTGCACATGCCTCATATACACTCCACCAACCGAAAACAAAAAAACAGCCTTGTCAAGAAATAAAAAAGAAAAGGAAAAGTCAAGATGCGAGTATGATTAACTTGGAAACAATTTTAATTTTGTCATGTAGTAGCATTTTTTTATTAATTCTC
This sequence comes from Vigna reflexopilosa, assembly GCA_027742785.1. NCBI lineage: Eukaryota > Viridiplantae > Streptophyta > Magnoliopsida > Fabales > Fabaceae > Vigna > Vigna reflexopilosa. The sequence goes on along the minus strand of CM050911.1, from coordinate 55,755,518 downwards.
CAAGTAATTAAATAAAAAGTAATTTTTTAGATGTTTATACATTTATTTTTGTTTGAATCTCAATTTTTACTTAATGAGAGTGTGTTTAGAAGGTACACTAAAGAAAATGAAAGACTAGTTTCCAAAAATAAGGAATTAGAGAAGTATTAGAATGATTATGGTATTGGGAATAATAGTGACTCTAAAAGGAAATAGCATTCAAATAAAGTAGGCTCCCTCAATAATTGGCTGCTCATGCACGTAATCTCATTCTTAACTTTATCTTTGACTTTTCTTCCTCTTTCTCCCTCTTCTTCTTTACATTCTTATTCCCTCATTTGCTGCAACTTCTTATCCAAATTTTGTGGGACAAGTTACTATCCAACATCCTTTTCTTGATACATTTTTCTCTACTGCTTTAACCCTTTTTCCTCTATTGCTTGGTTTAATTATAGCAGCAAAAATAGTTCATCTGGGCTACATTCAACAAATAACAACATAAATGCTTTTTCTTTAATTTCAAAATAATTTATAATATATGAATGAATATGAATTTCATTTTACCGATTTTATAAGATTAAATTAGATTAATATAAGGTTACTAAGAAAAAATATTAACGAGTCACTCTTTTATAATATAAGGTTACTAAGAAAAAATATTAACGAGTCACTCTTTTATGTTAGACACTGTGAAAAGACGATGTGGTTATATTATTTTCTTTCACTTTTTTTCTTATATTGAGAAATTTCTCATTTGATTAAATCATTGTCTTGCATTTTCTATATTCTCTATATAAATAGTACCACCAAGCAATAAGGAATAAAAAAAAGTGGCAACTTGTGAATCCAATAAAAAAATTAATATCAAGTGGATGTAATTAAAAGTGTGGGACATGTGACTTAGTTTATTGTTTTTATTCAATTTTTTGGAACTTGAACTTTAAATTACAGATGCACAGACTATTTTGGGTTTCGTTATTTCTATGTTTAATTTACTTTTTATTCTTGTGGTGTTGTTGTTACTTTTATTCAGTTTGTAGCTTTTCAAATTCTAGACTTTCACGTTTTAAAAAATTCTAAAAAAATGTTTAGTGATGGGTATTTCAGGTATGTTTTCCGTTTTTGTTTAATGAAACTTTGTTTTGATAACGTTTGATGCACGATGACTTCAAAACATTTTTTAAAATCATAAAATAACAGGTTCAATTGGGTTGAGTTTAGTTATTGTGAAAACTTTAGCAGTTATTAATTTTTTTTTTCCTAGACTGAAACATGATATTTCTATTTCATATAGTAATTGATTTGAGATATAATGAATGAAGACTTACTATGCAATAATCTTCCCGTTATAAAGAAAGAAAGTGATGGATGAAAAAGACAAAAGAATTGGAGTATTGTTTGACGTTGAAATGAGGATTTGAAGACTAATTTTTAAAGTCGTGATAATGAAGATGTGGCCTTCTATCTGTCACAATAATCACTCACTTAATCCATTATTTATCATCAATAAGTGTATAAATTAAAATACATGTTTTATATGTTACGTCAAAACTAAATGAAAGTTTGAAAAATATTTACACTCAGAAAAATACAAATGAAATTAATCAATAACAGATGTAACGTTCTATTGACATTGTTATTGTTATTTAGTAAACTATATATCACTAGTTATAATATATGATCCATTACTTATCATTCCAAAATATAATATTAAATTATAAGTGAGTTACAACATGAAAAAATAAAACACTTCACAAAACAAATAATAAAAAGTTTCATCATAATTATTCAAAACATAATTATAAATTTAACTTCGTACAATCCAACTTAGATCCAAACTAAAGGTTTAGAAACTAGTTTATAAGAGACTACTCATTAATCGTCTTGTCATTCAACACTTGTTACACAGGTATCTCATCACTCACTACTCACACCCATTGAATGATTATAGTCAAGACCACAGATCATAAGGACATACAATCAAATACAAACAAAAAGGTAAGCTAGTGTAAACAGTAAGATGCACCTAAGAATAAGAGGGGGTGCTCGGGCACCATACCAGTTGACAGTACACTCGAAAATAGCTTTTGATGCACCTGAGACTTGTTGTATTGATAAAATTGGTTCTTTAAACATTAAATTGATAGGAAAACACATTTATAAATGAAAGCAAGCATCCATTTGATCATTAGACCCAAGACTAGTTGTATCAAACCATTTTTTGACACTCCAAAAGCACCTAAACTCATATTTACACCTTCTACACCTTATTTCTGCAACCTAACAACTTGAACAAGCCCTAATAGACTTAATAAAAGATTATAAACCATTACTTATAACCCATAACTCTTAATTTGAAATTTCACTAGTCAAAACCTTTAAAATGCACCTAAAAAATTTAAAAAATCACTCATTGATTTATAAGATCATGATAAACTATAGTAGAATCACTATCTAACCAAAGCCTAAAAAAAATTCAAACTCTAAACATGCTTTAAAACATAAATGGACCTCATAAACTTCGCATAAAAAAAAAAAAGTAGATATGCACCCCTTAAAAAGGCTGAACAATTGTTCATTATGCTTAAGTAAAAAAAACTCCCCACCTAAAACTGCCATATCTAAAAAAGAAAATAATTGTGCAGTCGATTTACTTCAAGTCATGTTAGCTTGCATAAAAAAATTCAGTTTAAAATGTATTAAAACAATCGAATATGGAATTTGAATACAAAACTCCCAAATACATCCGATCCAAAATTTTAAATATGAAAATAAAATTTTATATATTTTTTAATTTTAATATATTTTATATACTTGACATTATTAAAAAAATTGTATATTTACAAAAAGAAAACTCCCAAAATATATTATAAAAATCTGCAATTAGATAGATTGACTGCAAACCCTAAAAATTATCTAGAGAATAATTAGTCCTCATTAACAAATTTTTTTAAAATTAAAATTACTCAAAATCATTTATATGTTAAAATGCAGTAAATGGCTTAGTCATTTTATGTATTTAAAAATATAAAATATTTTAAATATAAAATATCTCAAAAATTGTTTTATGACTCACAAAAACAGATTAAAACAAAAATAGTATTTACAAAAGATCCGACTTAATGACAAATAAATTTAACTTAAGTTGTTAAAATCTTTTGGACAGTTTAAAATAACAATCTAGATGCAAACGATATAATATATTTTGTTCAGAAGTTAGAGAGTGTAAGTTATTGTAAATTTCAAATTTGATTTATTCTTCTGAAGAAACATAGAAATAGAATAAAAAAAAAGTATGAAAGTTTTGTCTAAAAGGAAGTAGAAAGAATTTACAGGTTCTTCTTGTATCTCTGACCTAGTCTTCGTGCTCCCACGTGTACGCAAACAAAGAGAAAAAGTTGATTACTAATTATATAGTTTTGGCCTTTTATGATAACAACTTCATTTTAATGATTTTTCCTTAAGGTTTTGGAAATAAAATGTTCATTCACAATAGTGTAATTATAAAGTGGACAAAAATTTATCAATTATGAACGAAAACGAAGGACAAAAGTGTATCAACTTTGCCAGCTATCATCTTAATAAACTACACTCTTTTACTTGTCCTCTCGATGTTGACAAAACCAATAATTAAACTTTATCATTTATTCTAAACCAAACTATCATATACCTGCCCTCAAATTCATACAAACGCAAGAACTTGTTCCTACTTTTTTAAGTTCCAAAACTTAGTTTTCAAAGTTTATCCTTTTCAGATAATCACTCATAATTTTAAAGTAATTAAAATAAAATAAACTTTCTTTATGTAGTGTACATATATTTTTATTGATTAATTTAGTTAAATTATTATTAGCTAGTCACGTTTGGGATTAATATTTTTAAACTGATTATTCATGGTTGATATTTTTGGTCGATTATATTTGATGAATTTTTTTAAATCGATCATCTTTTAATTTATTATTTTTGTGATGATCATCTTTTGATCAATCATTCTTAGATTAATCATTCAGATCGAATGACAAGACTAATCAATTACAAAATAAAAATAAGATTAACACTTAATTAATGATAATCATGAATTAATTTATTAATGTTGATTAATATATGATTTGATGGATCATAATTAGTCTAACAGAAAAGAACTACTCAAAAAATTGAACAAATAAGAGATAAAAATAATAGAAAACAAACTATTTAAAAATTAACAAGAGAAAAATGATTTACTTTGACCAATTTTGTTCACTTAAAATTTTATCTTTAAGTTCATAATTGTCTTTTCCTACTCTTTTATTTTCTTCAAACCATTTAATACAAGTCTTGTTTTTTAACCCTTCTTGAGTCTAACTTAAATTATTCAAATTTTGACCAATCTTTAATTTTAAACCTGACTTTGTTCTTTAAGTATACACTAACTAGAATTACGGGTCACAAATTACACGTCTTGCTTTCATTCATTACCTATATTTACGTGTTTTACTCTAGTATTAGAGATCATAGGTCCATGTTTATATGTTTTTGTTTTTCTTCTCTTCATCGCAAATTTGAATTAATTTAATATTTTCTTTTGTTTGAGTTTCACCTTTCTTATACTAGAAATTTGACTTAATTGCTATTTCATAATTCGGTCAATGTATGATTTTCTCCTGCAGTTTTTAAAACTCAGTCGAGTCATTCTAATTTTAAAATTAACCAAATCTGATCCCCTCATTGATAATTAAACCTCTGGATTTGTCTCCTTTTTCTTTTACTCGAAATCACTCACAAATTGATGAAACTCACTCAACATTAAATTTAATTTTAAAATAGTTAATTGTGCCCTTTTTAAAATTAAAATTTCACATAATTCTTAAATGTCCACCAAATTTCTCTCTTGAAACTTCAATTTAAAATTATTTTCTTACTTGAGATTCTCCGTAAAACTCTAAAGATGTAGATATTGAATTAAAAGAATCTAACAACTGGTGAAGTGGCGAATGTGGTTTGAATAATTTTCCAACACATAACAAAATAAATAAATCCAAAACTAGGTATCCGTCACGTTCGTCTATTGAAGTGAATTCTAAGTACAACAGTGTAATTCTAAATACACGACAAGATCCACTTTGTGCCTTCCCCTGTTTTCGGCACTGCAATCAATGGGTCCATTTTACTTTTGGATTTCTGTTTTAAACCCAACACTTTCACGGCCACGTGGAAAATCATAATGGGCCTCTTCTTCTTCTCGTCAATGGGCTCCTCTTAATTTCCATTAATAACATTTTGGATTTAGATGAAAATGACTTTTCAATTATTGTTACCTTTTTTATTTTCATTTCTATGTGAGTCGATCCTGCTATTTTTTTTCTGTCCCTCTTTTTATGTTTCTGGGTACCAAATATCGCAATACCCTTTTTGCTTTGTTTTTACATTTTAAGGTTTGTTTAAATAAACGTTTTGATAAGCATTGTATTGAATTATACAGTAACAAAAAAAATGCATATAAAAACTTTACGAGTCTATATAACAACTAAGTAACAATATTATGTATCACTTATCGACAGTCTTTTTTGTGACAATAAGAGAAAATTATAACATGTGTAGGGAATTTTCTTAAAGTTGATGCACTTGATTCCATTTATGAACGAATAAAGGAAAAATATTTTCCACTACCTAAAGTTTTGCTATTTGTTAAGGCTCACTTTATCATTTTGCTTACATTGATTTTTTGCAAGTACGCCTTATCTCAAACTACAACTCTGGCACTGCTTCGTAATTGTTTCCTTTTATGCAGCTTTTTTCATATTATGTACATTAAGTTGCGGCCGATGACAATCATTATAGAAAACACAAACTGATAGGATAGAATGAGTTCTATTGATTTTGAACATTATGAAAGAGAGCAGCAATTAAATTCAACCCAAGAAGAGAGAACAAGTGGAAAATAAAATCAAAATATCTAGAATAAGCTTAATTTCTGTCAAATATAATAGAATCTATGTGTACACATGCATAAATATAAAAAATTTAAGATAAACTTTAAAAAGATAGGTTATTTTTTGTATTGTCAAATTTCTTTTTTCGTATTTCACAGTGTATTTCAGAGTCTCAAGTCCACTTCCTCCACTCTCCCACGTGTATTTCATGATCTTGATGTGATCATGAAAAATCGTTATGAAGTTAATAATTGATGTGAGCATACTCATGCATTCCAAGGAATAATGATGAAGTTAATTTATGGAGAAAAAAATGATATTAAAAGAATATGAAGGAGAAGATATAGATTGATTTTTTGAGGGTGGGGGTCCAAGGAGGTGTGATTGTGAGTGAAATAGATTTAAGGTACATTACTCATAGGGTGTGTTTTTTTCCACATACGACATGCGACGAAGACTTGCATGACCTTTTGATCTCTGTTTTCTTTGGTGTTGGTAACACAATCAGATGTGTTGATGGATTAAATTTGAACATGGTGGGGGCGCAATTATGCTATCTTTAACCAATTTGGATTCTCTCTGTCCACATCATCATGGAACACTCCATCATAATGCAACAAAGACAATAATACATGTGGGGGCTAACGTGCTAAGCAGAACAATGCAAAAGAACCAATGAAAGTGGAGCATATCGAAGATGTCTAAAATCTGTAGCATGAGCAAAGCCAATCGGAATTAAAGAAGTTGAAGTTAGAAGAGCAAATGTCCAAATATGTATGCACATCCTCCTTTTTCTTTCTTTTGCCTTCTCAGAAATCCTAGCCAATTGCTTTCTTCATTTCATACACGACACGTCTCCTGCACTTTTCTGACTCACCAGGATCATTCTAATTCGGAAAATTTCTTGACTTCATTTTATATGTTTGTCAAATCATCATCTTATTTTGCTGTTCCAACTTAGAGGTTCTTCATTTCAATCCACTCTATTAATGTTAGTGAGAGAATAACCACTACTTGTACACCAACGATGAAAATATAAAAAAGAATTTCTTGTGTCTTTTTTTAAACTTTTGTGATTTAATTGAGAATGATATTTATCACTTGTATTAAATGATGTACATGTGGATTTACAACTCTTAAAGCTTAACTGCAAAATTCACCATGAGTGGTTGAATCTTCTTTTGGGAGGTTGGATGTAATTAACCAGATTGTCTGCATTGTTATATCTTATTATGTTTTATTCATCTTTGATTTTATAGTTTGTGGTTTTGTTTATATTTATTTTGTATCTTTTCACAGGTTTGGATTGAGTTGAAAAACTAATTTCAAAGTGAGATCTAATCAAACCATCACACTCTTGTTAGAGGCTCTCACAAGATGTAGAGGGTGTGCTCAGAGAGAAAAGTCTTACACAATAAAGTAAAGATGTATTCTACCAGGAATAGAGGAATCACACTAGGGTTTGAAATCCTTAGATTATAGTGATTCAAGAATGAAACTAGATCTAAAAAGAAGAGTACTTCCGGGATATAAGTACAAAGATGCAATAAGCATAATCAAACCAATAATAGTGCAGTAGCAAAAGATTATGAAATCCAACCTCATTGCTTAATCAATATTCAAATCACTTCAATTTATTTGCATAATTTATTTGTCCTATGATCAACAAATCTTTTACATTGCTCCATTAAAATATAGAGGTAAATTATGAGTTTTCTTGATAATATTTTATGGATACAACACTTGACATATTACTACAAACCAGTTGCTGGATTTGATTGTAGAAATTTTATAGCAAAGGTTGCCAGTAACAACTTAAATGGGTTGACTTTTGAATTGTGTTGTTTTGGTAATGACACTAAAATTATATTATTTTTATATATATAATAAAATTAACAATACTCCTTGTCATATTCTTTAATAGAATTCCTTATAAAGGTTGTAATAAAATTCCTTGTGAATTATGAAAAAAATGGAGAACAACCTTTAAAATATTTTAAAGTGTGTGGGTGACTTACAAAGGTTAATATTATAATAAGAAAAATCTTCTAGTGAAAATATTATTTGTGATTCTTCTCATTATGGCGTTCATTATGTGAAATTTTTTAAGATTATTGAAAGATATATTAATACAAATTTGAATGGTATTTTCGATGACACAAAATCAACAATTGGTTGTGTTTTTACTTTGGGTGGAAGTCACTATCATGAAAATCTACTAAATAAAATGGTGTTTTATGATATACCATGGAAGTAAAGATTCTTGTTGTAAATACTATTGTTGTTAAGGAGATTTTTTATTATCTATATGATTTAACATTATTAAATAAATTAATACATCTTATTTCAATGCATTATGACCGTCAATTTTCCATATCTAAAGTTTCTAGAAAAAATTTTATTGAAAAAAGAAGGCAACTGATTGTGACGCAAAAATCTCTTAGAAATTTAATTATTTATGGTATTAATTTTCTTGACTTTATCATGTCAAAAAATATATTGTGGATCCGTATACCAAATGCATCAACAATACTTGATTCATCGAGGGGAATGAGACTAAAGCCCATAATTTTTTTGCAATAATGGACACTTGTATCCAAGTGAATGACAATCCCATGGAATGGAGTTCAATGGATAATAATGAAGATGTTTTTTTATTAAAGTACACCAACTAGTTTTACTAAATGTTATGTCTCATTCCTATGACAATTTGTACTATAAATTATGGCAATAATAAGGTTGAAGTGCGCATTATCATACTTATTTTTAAAATACCTCTTAATAAACCCAATAACAATTATTGTAGGGGTGTAAGTCACAAACTAACCATCCTTTGTGGGTTTACTTAATGAGTGTGAGGTGATGCCAATATTATGAGACATGGGCGAGGCCACTATTATAGACATGGACAAGTATCTAAGTGACACTCGTGAAACAAGATACATGTATAAGGCTGTAACGTGTAACCAATGGTTAAAACATACAATGAACATCAATATTGTATGTGTTATTTATTAAAGCCCAATTATAAGAGTGTAGCTTAAGATAATTATGTTGGGATAAACTTAAATTTTTGGGTTTTATTAATAATTTTGTTTAAATCTTATTTTATTAGTTTTGGGTATAGTAATATTTGATTTGATTTGATAGGGATCAAATAGGAATGGGTAGTTATGATTTTATCTAGGTAGAATTTTATTTTATGATAGAATAAGGAGATTTTATTTTTAAGTGAGTTGATATTTTATTGTCAGTTTTTATTATTTGTACTTGGCCCAAGACCCGATTTGCCCCTATTTAAAGGTTGTTAAGGTTTAATAAAAATTATCCACATAAAATTATTTGTGTGGGTCATCGTTTTTAACCCTCTTCCTTGATAAACCCAACAAATTAAGTCTCTGCAAGAGATGTAGCTCGTCTCTGCAAGAGATGTAGCTCGAGCCACGTTATCTCATTTTCTTTCAAACACGCCCAAAAACCTTAGGCAACCACCGTGAGTTATCCTTTATCGTCAGCCATGTGACACCATTGATGGTCGTGCCACTAGTATCACCCACGATGCCAACAATCATCCATTGACGAAAATAGAAAAAAAAAACATTTAAACCATTTTATTTTTTAAAAAAAATGTATTTTGTTTTATTTTTTATTGTTAATGATATGGGAAATTGTTGGAAATATTTAATATAATTTAAAAAATAAATACTTAAAGTAAAACCCTAGTGTTATTAATGTTTAATATTAATTTTAAAAGTAAATGTTATTTATGGATAAACAATTTCTTATATTTATTCTCTTGATTACAAATTATTTTATTTTAAAATCAAATTTAGTACAATTAACTAATAAGTCATTCTCTTCTACTTATAAATACCTCTCATGTGCATAGAGAAAATACACAACAAACACATCAATCTATAAGAAAAATTTCAGTCTCACTCTATATTGTCTTTTAAACATCATTCGTTACACTTAATCGATCTGACGGGTTATTGTATTTGTGGATAAAAATATATATAATTTTGTTTTGTCCTCCCAAACATTTTCTTATTAATGACATCATTATGCATGACTCAATCCATGTTATTTCTACTCCTTTTCCCATTTAGTTTTATCTTATATTATTATTCTTTGTTATAATAATGATTGAATCTAATTAATATTCTATTATTTATATCTCTGTTTTATTTTTATATAATTATTATTATTTATTTTGATTATTTTTTCTAAAATAATACACTTATTCCTTTCCATCTCATCATACTCCCTAGGGTGGTTTTATCGAATTTGGATTATTTGGTTGAGTTTTTCTGTTTTATTCCCATATTATATCTTCAAAATACACTTATGAAATCTAGTTTTGAAGATTTGATTTATATAAAAAAATAAAGTACAAAGTATAGTTTTAATGCTCAGCAGAATAAAGCATTAAAAAAAAAACCATTTCTCCTCTTCATCTCTCTCTTCTCCTCCTCTTTTTTTTTCAACTTCTTACTTCTTCTTTGAAAGATTTCATTTTTTATTTATATAATGCATAAAAGTGAAGCCCATGACCATGCTTAGCAAATTGGCAAGACTTCAATATTATGTCCTGTCTTATCTTGCCACTCATTGTTTCAGTTTTTCTTTCCTCTCACGTTCCATCTCTTCCACCCAAGAGAGCTATATTCAAAGTTTTCAATTAATTATAAGAATACCATTAAATTATAATATATAAATAGTATTATTAAAGTTTATCTTAAAAAATTAATAGAACCTATCGCACCTTCTTCTGTTTCTATATATTATTTTTTAGTAGTAAAATAAAGGTTTAATTACCTTTTTAGTCCCCAAGTTAGGGGCTGAATTTTCGTTTGATACCCGCTTTTAAAAGTGATTTAATTAGATCCCCAGGTTATTGATTTTGCTTTCAATAGGTCCCTTCCGTTAAATAGCTTGCAACGACGTTAACTTTAGCTTACGTGGCAGTATTTTTCTTCTCTCTCTTCTGTTATTACTGACATTTTTTTCTCTCTCTCTTCTATTTCTCTCTCACCATAATAACTACCTCTCACTTTTTTTTCTCTCTTCTATTTTTCTTTCTCTTCTATTTTTCTCTCTCTTGGCACAAGACCAACACCAGATTAGTTGTCCAGTAGTGTTAGTTTATCTCTCTCTAGTTTCATTTAGTTGGGTGGGTAGAGGAATAACACTAAAATTCTTTATTGGGTATACAAAAGCTTTTAGGTCAAGTCACGCAAGCTTTATCTCTTGCTTTTCTTCCCCTTTTCAAATTCAATAATCCTTTTCTTCTTCATCTTTTATATACTAAATTAGACTAGATTTATCAAATTTATACATTAGGAAATCAAGAAAGTTTGATTTTGAGTCGTTCATAATTCACAGAAAGTGAAATGAAAATGCAGCCTACCTGACTTTGAATCTTTCCACAGGCAGCAACAAAATGTTTTGGACCAGCAATATACCCAAGACGCCACCCAATCATGGCAAATGTCTACAAGAACAGTTGAAAAGCATTATAATTCAGACCTGAGGCTTTTACATTTATCATAATTTACAGACATTCTAAGAAATACATCGTTTGCATCAACATTCCTAACAGAAAATTTATACCAATTAGAAACTATACTTTATACGTAAGAGAGCATATATCATCATAGACCAACCTTGGAAAACCCATTCATTGTTAGTGTTCTGTCCCACATTCCAGTTAAAGATGCAAAGCTTGTGTGAGTTGCAGGTGAATAAATTATGTGTTCATAAATTTCATCAGAGAGAACATGTACGTAAAACAGTCGTAGAGATCTTGAAATGGAGTATCATTGAGGAAAAGGTGAAAACACATTCAAGAGTAAAGGGTGCTTGTTTGTACCAGAAGCCTCGGGTGCTTTTCTACAATTTGGGCTATCTCTTCAAGTAATTTCTTAGAGTAGACAGATCCTGTTGGATTACAAGGTGAACAAAGAATAAGTAGTCTTGATCTTTCTGTGAAGTTGGCTTCAAGCAGTTTCGGATCCAAAAGAAAGTTATTAGATATGTGGGTTGGAATAATCACAGGATTTGCATATGCTAGTCTTGCCATTTCTGGATAACTCACATAGAATGGACCTGGAATGATAACCTGAAACATTCGCAGCACAAGAAGGTAAAAGAAAACATATTTAATGTTGTTTTAAAAGCGGGTATCAAACGGAAATTCAGCCCCTAACTTGGGGACTAAAAAGGTAATTAAGCCTAAAATAAATTAGAATGTTTCCTTTGTTCTAATAAATTTTAAATAAACATGAATATATTTGATTTAGTCTAACGATTATAATGTAATAAATAGTAATAGTGTATTTTATCTATATTATTCCATTTGATTAGTTTAGCCTTTCTAACTATTTTGTCTCCAATACTTTTATTGCTCAACATTTTGTATCCAATATATGAACATTAACATGTCAAAGATCAATCTATCTTTATCAGCCATATCTGATTATTCATGGGTGAACAGTGATTAGGTCAATCTTAATTAAAATTTCACCCTGAAACCTATTAATAAAGGTATGAGGTAAGGAGGTAAGTGATTTGCATTTAATGTGCTTAAATGTCAAACGTTGAACTAATTTTGATATATCAAAGTGTCTTATGCAAGTATCCTTCTAATGGTTTAAATGATCAATTAGATCCAGTACTTAAACTTTGAATATAACATAATTTGAACTCTTGACCTCGATCCCACCCGAAACACTTCCTATAATAACTTTTTTATTTTTAAAAATCACTATTTTAATGTTTTGCCACATAATATGGGACCCTTTCAAGTTAACAACAATTGTATCCAGACAGATGCATTCTTATAAGCAAAGATGAAACTATGACATACTATTATTATTTTATGTAGAGTGGATGATGATCCAATCTAAGTTTAAAACTAATGAATTTATAAAGTATGAAGTGAAACTAACCCTATAGAAAGTTTGATTCCAGTCACCAATCATTCGTTGAGTCCCGGCATATTATAAGTAGAGATGAGTGTAACGTTTTTAATTGTTGTCTAAAACAAACAATTTTATAATGATAACTTATGTATTGGCTCCTGCTTTGCTGGTTGTTTCTATTGTCCCAAAGTCTTCATTCAACTTCGATCTGGTCCACAAAATAAGAAAAAAAATTGCAATTGGGTTGATGGAACAAATTTTGTTGTTTGGAGTGGAAACTAGAACTCAATATACAAAGTATCTTACGAGATAGAATTCTTGGCTAGACTTTTTATTTAAGACGTCTACAATGAATTATATGCATGTATTATATATGTTATTTCAAGTTATTATTACAAATAACATAACAGAAAAACACTCCATTTTAGTGAAACTATTATTATTTAATAAGTAATATTTTTTATAACGTACAACTATCAAAGTTTTCTACACATTCAAAAGACTTTTTGAATTATGATATAAAAAATTCAAATCAATTTTTCATTTTAATAATATTTTTTTTTACGTTTTCCTTTTTCATTAATATAAGTTCTAGTAAATACTCACTTAAAAACCAACTATAAACAAATAATTTTAACCCCATATAAAACTTGGATTTTACATTATGAAATTTGATGGAGATGTGTTAATGCTATCAAGAGGCTGCAACTCTTTTTGGCATATTTAGTGTTTGTGTTTTATTTTTCTATTTCGTTTTCTGCTTAGTAGTGCTTTTGTCAGGTGTTTTTATTTCTTTCAAAAAGTCTTACCATCTATATTCTTCAAAGGTTTATTTCAAATAATAAAAGAGGTTTCTATAAACGTAATAGGAAAGAAATACTTAAGAAAAAATGTTTTCAGCACTGTGCGAGATGTTATGTTAAATTTTAAAATTTTGGCAGATGGTGATTATATTAATAAGAATTGAGTGGATCTAAGAGCTTAGTTTAAAAAGGTTAGGCATGTGACATATAGTAGTATTTTTTTGTGTGAATTGGTTGGTTGGTGTGATTGAAAGAATGAGGGAAGCCCAGGCTTTTATGCAAACTGAAAGGACCCACCAACCCATAAGAATGCACCTTCTAACCCCGGCAACGCGTGCTTCCATTTCCCTCCCTCTCTTTTATTAATCATTTTTCAAATATATTATTATTATTATTATTATTATTATTATTATTATTATTATTATTATTATTATTATTATTATTATTTCTCAACATTGCCAAAACAGACACAACCTACGCCTCACAACCATCTGTGTGGTCATCTACACAAAGACCACGGTACACATCGATCAACGTTATTACATGGATTACCGTACATCTATACCCGTAACGTATGCACATCCATTTGTAAATAAAAATCTATAAACTCACCACAACCATGCAATCACTTACATCACATTACTTTACATTATTAACAAAAACATACCACCCACATGCCCAGTTAACTTGTATAATCATTGCCAAAAACCCATCAAATATTGCATCTATTTTCCCATAGTACAGGTACGAAACATCCATCATTCATCATTCACTGTTTGCTCCCCCCAACAAAAGAATTAAGGAAGGGATAAACCCATGATTTTTTGTCCCCTTTTGTTTTTTTAATCACCCAAAACTCAACACCAATGCTTGGATTTGAGATCCTCAGGGCAGTTTCTACCTCCGACAACTACCAGAGATACCCATTCATCGTACGGTCAGGATCCATCTGTCGGCGGCACACAACATGCCACCTTAACCTCCTTCTCTACCTCATAGGCACGCTTCAATTATACAATAATACTACATACATACATACATAATACTCTAATGTGCACTTTCAGACAACTATTTTATGATGTAGAAATTTTAGGTGCATGTGATTCACCTCAGCAGCCTATGCTGTTCTGTTCATGATTTGTCTTGAGCAAACCAAGGCCTTGTGATCCTCAACAATTATATAGTTTTAAATTAGTGCTAATAATACATGTATTTCTTTATTTCTTCTCCTTTCTTTAATATATCTGCATTGCTGGACCTGTCTCAGGCATCTCCTCCACAAAACTTCAATCACATTGGTCAAGGCACTGGGATTTCTTTCGCATGCCTCTAGCCTCATGCAATAGCGCCTCGGTTTCCGTGTCTTCAAGAGAGAATCTTAAATTCCACAACAGTTCTGTTACATTGTATTCTTCTATTTAATCCCCAACAGTATGTACTGACCACCCTGATGGGGAATATGAGAGCAGATTAGCAGATTAGCAGAGTCTTCATCAAATTAACTCAGCCTTGTCCTGTCCCTTAACTTGGCTTCAATTTCAACGGAAGACTGTCTTTCTCGCCTTTCCTTCTGAGATCCCCTTTTGTTCTCTCGTCTTCTTCTTCAGAACAAATTTTTGGTGCCCTCGGCTCATACAATTCTAGCAGGTTAGAAGTTATAATCTTTTGCGTTGGAAATTCAGTTATTTCTTATTTGAACTTGTGTTTGATTCTAGGAAGATTCTCAAAACCAAAATCAGTTCAGTATTTATGATAGGCATATTGTTGGTCTATGTACAAACTTATTTTTTAAACTGTTGCATGCCCCTCTTCTTCTCTTTTTGCAAGTAAATTGTGTCATTCTGTATCATTGTTGCGTATTTTAGGCTATGGGACTGGATTTGCATAACTTTAATGAGAGGGTGCTACAAAGTTTTTCTATTGTTGAGAATTGAAGATGATATATTAATGTGTTCAAAATTTATATATTGTCATTAGTGTGATAATTTAATGTCAGATCGTGATATTAGATTGTAGAGAACAAAACAAAAAAATGTTGAATCCTGAAGAAATTGAGAGATGAGGAATATGCTTTGCATCTTGCCGGGTCAATGTGGAGAAGTATAGTACCTTCTAAAAGATTACCCAAAGAAAAGCGTAGCCTAAATCATTCACGCTTTTAAATATCCAGAGTAATAGGGATGGATGTCTGCAGATAGTTTAACAAGGGAAAAACTAATTATGACAAACAAAATTATGGTACACATTCCGTGAATGAGAGAGAAACTGAGGAGGAAAATGGGCTTCCTTATGGCCCTAACTATAATGATATTGCTTCTTCAAGCATTCTTTTTAATCTGGGCATATGAAAAGAAGAGAAAAATGTCTCCTTGGTCGTTAATTTAAATATTGCAATAATTGAACGGATAACATGAATAATGACATCATGCGTGTGTATGAATGAGGAGTTGTAATTATGGAAGGAAAATTCAACTGATAAAGGTGTCGGGAGATATTTTTTTTTTTTTGCTGGGGTTCAGTCGAATGTGGTCCAAAGTTTTGAAAGGAGAGCAAGCAAGGGAACAGACAAATTATACTAAAAGGAAGTCGATGCTATCATTTTGTATTAGGTCTGAAGGCCATTGCAACCATTTCTTTTTGATGAACCATCCTGTTTTCTATATAAAAGCTTTTCATCTATCAACTACATCAGTTAAACTCATCAGTGATATATAACTTAATGAAGGTATGAAGATACAAGTCTGAGTTCAAATTTCCTACGAAGAAGACTTAACTGTGTAGCACTTGTTCAAAGTTCTTTTACTCAGAGGCTAAGTAGATTACCGATGGAGAAGCTTGTTAGGTCCTGCGACAAAGAATACATGAGGATGGCCATGTTAAAACACGAAGAAACCTTCAAAGAGCAGGTACTTCTCTTTCTATTCCTTCAGGATATCTTCTTCTATCATGAATACTGGAGCCTTAAAATCCTGAGAATGTTTTTAACAGGTATATGAACTACATCGTTTGTACCGAATTCAGAAGATACTGATGCAAAATATGGAAGCTAGAAGAGGTGTTGAAGTAAGCGAAGAAGAGTGGTACTTCAAGAATGCGATTAGTTTAACTCATAAAGGAGCACAAGAAAAGCCTCAAATGAAATTTGACCTTGAACGGCCAGCAGAGGAGCACATTGCAGAATCAGAAGATGGGGTGCTAGAGATCATAGATGAGACTGAGATTGAGCTAACATTAGGCCCCTCAAGTTACAACCGTAGGAAGAAAGTCGAGACACCACTAACTTCAGATTCAGGACACAGCTTGTCTTCTTCTTCTAGTGGATCAAGCCGTATAAACAAGACAAGATGTCATGGCAGTCATACCACAAGAGAAGAATCAAGTGGAAGCATAATTCGCCTTGTCCAGATGCCCGGTTCAAACCCAGGGTGCCAAAGTGGAATTAGAAACAGTTTTGATGTAGAAGAACAATTAAGACAAGAGAGATTAAAACAGTCACCTTGGCTTTTTCAATTGTTGAATCTGAACATGACTTGAAAAGAAAAATCTGTGGTCAATGTGATATATTTTATGTTTATGTTTCATGAGTTAAGACTAACTTTTGTGGATGATGTTTGTGTTGAATGTTCAGCCGAATTATTGAGTGTGGTGGGATTTGATGTGTCTATCGTAAGATCAATTTTTTCCCTGATGCCCAAACCCATTACTATTCACAAGTCACATGCCACTCATATTTCTCTGGTCCTGCACTTACTCGCGTTCCTTCCCACTAAAAGCCATGCAAACATCCTTTCATACATTAATGGAGGACAACTAGATGAATTAAATATCACTTTCTTAGAAACGCTGAGATTTTTCATTTTAATTAGATTCCCACCTCCACATTCAATCTTTCAACAAAGAACTTTTCATACCAATTTTCCTTAAAATTATCTCTCTGAAGCAACTGACCCCAGCAGTGTTTTACTGCAATATCAGGCCGCTGTAGTTCATTCCCGATACCACTCACAATAAATCTTATTTCTGAAGGAGTCAAAACCCTTCAAACCTCTGACGACAGTGGATGGTTCTTTGCAGCTAGCATAAAAACTGTTCACAACACAACCAGTTCTCTAGAACAAAATATTCAAACGGAATCTCCAAATGAGTCAATTCAGAAATTGGCATTGTCAATGTCTCAAGGTGTATCTGCAAATGTTCTAATGTTCAAGTGAAGAATAGGAATGGAGGGTAGAAGTTAGAAATTAGATAGCAATACATCAAGTCCTATTAGGCCTATTTATGTCATCTTGGCCTTTCCTACACAAGTTTCTCACAAATCTTACAAATCTATAATTCAGTGTATTTGGACAGCTGGAAGGTCGTGGTGGCATATCTCAAGTCTTAGTTATTGGAAGTGAATTGAATATAGGAGGGGCACAGAACAAAAACAATTCAAGTTTTGGGTAAGAGTAGAAAGCAAAAAGGATTCTTTTGACAATGTTGTTGTTTACTTCCCTGAACGCATTAAGTAGGCAAACGATGCTTTCTCTCTCTCCCCAGTGTGATTCATTTTCCACTTATCCTTCACACACCGCACACAACTTGGAAGCCAACAAGAAGTTGGAGATCTAAATCCTGTCTGCCATGGGATGGACATCAGATTCTCCAGCTAATATTTAAACATCCATTGACATACTTACGTTAGGTCTGTCCCGAAATATGTATAACTTATAGCTATGTTTGGTGCCTTTAGAATATGCATGAATCGAATCCAAACCATGATCTCCTTTCTTTACATGATTAGGCTCAAACATCAGCACGGACATTGCTTGGCTGTCACTTGAACCGTATTACCAAGCTTTTATCCCAAGGACTCAATAATTCAAAGACAGACAGACCCCACTAACTGCTGTTATCAGATGCTGTGTTCTTCCAGGGATCTTAAGGTCGTTGGAAAGATGTAGTGTCTATGTCGCTGTACTGTTCCAAGTTGACCCGCCTAATATCATTTTTCTTTAACCATTAACTCGTTTAGAAATTTTATAAAATTGTACTTTCCTCATCTTTACACCACTAAACCCTTTGCTGAAATTGTCCCCAAAACACGGATAATTTTCGTTCCTCCCTTTCTAGTTGACCACAGACACAGAATTATTAACATTGGAATCTTCAGCAAGACTATGCACTTTTAAATGGAACAGAACAAAATTTACAACTTCATTTGGCATTTGCGAATGAATAAAGTTTCTTTTTTTTTTCTGGGTATTCAACATAACGCATAACTCTACAGGAGTTGATTCATACATAACTGCAAAAAGTAGCGATGATGGTATTTAAGATTCTATACAGATTTATGTTATATGCACATGTTGATTAGAACAAAAATTATCTTTTCCGATGATACCAGATGATAAATTATTGATTTTATTATTCTTCTGGAATCATAGAGCATTCATGTAGTCACTGGGCTGCAACGCAAGCAATCAATAAGAAACTCTGTATTACTTTTCACCACCCTTTACAAATTACACATTAAAGTTCTTGGACGTAAGGATCATGAAAATTTAATCTTCACGAGTATAACAGTGAAGTAAAACTAGCCCTGTATACATTAAGCCTCTGAGAACAAAGAACTTGTACCCTGCATACTAGGATATAGAATGGCGTCGATTTTTGTCAGGTTTTACGCGACCTTTGAGAGGGTTGGAGGCTGCACCGCCACGTGAAAAAGGAGAAAGACGTCCAAGTTTTTTAGACATTGAGTTGATGAACGATTTTCGAGGGAGAGGAGGCTTATCAGTGGAGGGTGAACCGTATATTACAGGACTGCTTGATGCTGATCTAAGGGAAGATCTTTCGATCTCTTTTAGTTTCATTCTCAACTTCACTATCTCTAGTTTCAGCTCTTCGTTTTCTCTTCGTAAGTTGGAGAATTCGTTTGACATTGGATTAAACTCGTTGGGGGATAGATTCGCCTTGTCACGAAAATTATTAGGAGAATCCCAACCAACAGTACCATCCATGGAATCGCGAAGACGTTGTTGTTCATAGTAGAGAACTTGAACCACAGTTTGAACGGGAAGCCTGTCGTTTTGAGCTGCGTGAGCACAGGCATCTCGTGATAACTTCTGGCAATCCATCACGCTGCAGACTTTCTTTTTCTCAGTGTCGCTTAGAATTGGATGAGCCTGAGATTTGCAAATTTTTACTTTACCACCAGCAATCTATGATGCTTTATAAAATTGATAACATTAGATTATTGTTGTAAGTTTAATATTGTTATGTGGTGACATCAGAATCTAAAGCCAATTCAAATGTGCTAAAACCTCAGTGTATATGCTTTCTAGAAGAGGAATCTGATGTTGGCTTTGAAAAATAGTAAAAGTACAAAATGTGATCTTGAGTGCGTGTTCTACCAAAAGGAAATGAAGTAACCTGTCTCAGATTTCGATCTCCTTCCATGTCTCTCCAATTAAAATAACATCATTACGCAAATAAAGTTTTAATAAGACCCGAAAGAGAGACAGGTGATCTGAGTACACCACAAAAGATGGATTTGACTCCTTAAAATGAGTAAGGATAAAACATGTGTTTGGAAATACACTTTCTAAGTTAGGTTGTAAGAATTCACCACAAATAACTGAGAGACATAAAAGCTACCGTAGAGAGCTTTTATCGTGACGGAAAAATGATAACCTTAAAGCTACAAAGAGATATGGTGGGAAAACGAAATATCCCCATGGTTTCACTGTGCATCCAAACATACTATAGGTCACTGACTCATGACCAAACACTCACTTAATGATTAATATTTCAACACATGCATGACCTATTGTGTGTGTATAGTTAAGGAATCCAATTTATATAAGTTATACCAATAGGAGGAAAGAAGTTTCTATTAGCAGTGATGACTAATTTAATATGTAGTACCAAGTTTCAGCCAAAAAGTTACCCCAAAAGAAGATACAGCCACATGGGTTTGGAAGCGTACCTTAAGATAGATGTCTATGGCCCTATACATCCCATCATCTGTAGATCTTGATTGTTGAGGAATTAGTTCAGCAAGAGTGATGAATTTTGAAACAACTAAATTTCTGTCGGTGGCTACTTCAGCGAGGTAGTTCTCCATTAGCTTTCCAATCCCATAAATATCACTTTGGGGAGGAGAAAAATATTCATCGTCTGCATTATAGGCTGAATGTTTTTCATTTTCAGATTGTAGGTAATTCATCATGATTCGCTGCACTGTATCTACATCAAACAATGTGTCCCCAGCGAAGGAATAAGAAGGAATGAGAAGATCATCTAAAACAGCCTGTCCTAGCTGCAGGGCCATCCTCTTTTCCAAATCAAGCCTGCAAGCAACCGTAGTCTCCAGATATATGGCTGCCCGAAGCAACATAGAAAGAAAGCTCACTGACATTGCATTCTTCTCCCTTGGCAGAAGGCTCACTAATGTCTCTAAAACAACCCTCTTCTCGTGTTCCTCTTGTGCCTCAATTTCTATCTTCTTCCTACCCTTTCCAAATATCTCCTGCTCCACAACAACAAATTTTCATGAATCATTCTGCATTTTGATTATTTGTGATAATTAATCGCTGTTATTTGTTATAATCAATCATAAAACTACATTTTACCTTTATGTATATCGTTTTAGGCCATGAAACTTGTAATCTTAAACCATCATATCCGATTCTTGAGTTCTTATAATAATTATCATAAAAATCACATCAACACTAATTTCTGATTGTTTGCCACTGTAAAATTTTGTATACTGAGAATGAATGAATGCTGTTATAAAATTTAATAAACTTGTTATTAGTGATAATAAGTGACTGAATGAAAAATGATTTTGTATTTGAAACAATTATTTCTTAACAGTTATCACAAAAATGAATCTTTTCTTGGCAGAGTCAATACATAAAACCATATTTTATTTGAATGTTTTCCATATTTTTGGGTAAAGGGTCATAGTCTTACCAAACCTCGTAGAGATTTCTGTGCATACAGCATAATGATGGGACCAAGAGCAAACTGTTTAAACCCTCTTGCCAACATTGCAATTACCACTCTTTGAAAAATGTCAATTCTGAGAACTGTGAAATCTTCAGCCCACCATTGAACTACTGGCCTCTGGTGAGATGCCATGCCATCACTGCTAATGTCACTTCTCATAGATGAACACAATTGAGTTTCCTTTGAGGCTATGAACGCAATGGCATCTATGCATCGACTCACCACTTTCGCTTTTTCCGCAATTGGAAGGAGCCTTTCTGACACGTGTAAGATAGACACAGCCCCAGAAATAGTCTTCAGTGCGACTTCATTCAAGTAAGAATCAGCCCTTCCCACCAAATTTCCAACTGAATAATCCTCTGTCATCTCAAGAAACTCTGCCACGCATCGAAGCACAGCAATGTTTTCAACACTAATCTCGAAGTTTATCCCGTAGCAAAATTTTGTTGCCAGTTCAAATGCTTCTGCTCCACCAGGGACATCATAGAGTTCAATGAATGAAACATCATCGCCACTGGATGCCGAGACCAGTTTCTCTATGTAGCCACTCTTGGAAACTAATGGAAACTGCAAATTATATTTCAATCCATCAACTCAAGCTTAAATATTGTCTTTTGCAAAGGATTATGGTTGAATTGGTTCACTACCTTATGTAAGGAAAACGAAACTTCGCCAACTTTTACGGTGACATCACTTGGAATCTCATGAGAAAAAGCCCTGCAATCAAATAGCTCAAGTCGGAGAGTTTCCAATAATTTTCTTTATATCTAAGTAAATGTTAAGGGTAGCAATCAGCAAATGTATGTTACTTAAAGGAAGTAGGAAACATTTTTTAAAAGAGGCACCAAAGAAGGAATTTAGAAGATGAGAAACATACCATCCACTTGCTCTCTTCATGGTGCTAGAAATAAACTCCTAATTCTGAGAGACAAAATCAGCAACAGCTAGCTAGCTGTAGTAGGTTTCTCTTGTCACCATCGACCAATGTCAGAGGCAGATATAGTTTCTTTACCTCATGACTGACGATGAAGCAGAAAGAAAGGTAGCAAAAACATTAAGACGGGTAAAAGCTCTTAAATATATATAATATATAACTTGAGGGAAAAAGGGTGAATAAATACTGAAATGAGAAGCTTCACGGCGAACAGAAGAAAAACAAGTGGTGGGCAATAATAATAAGGGGACTTGAAGGCCACGATAGAAATAATTAACTTTTTTGAAATCCCAAAGCAGGGTCTTGTTGCATGCAAGAAAATGGACCTTTTTGAGAGTACAGGGAGGAGAAAGAGCTGTACTTTGGAAGTAATGAGTAAGAAGAGAAGCAAAATATTAGCATGGAGATTGTGATTGTGATTGTGTTTGTGATGTGTGGTGTGTGTTGTGTGTTGTGTGGTGTGTGCTTTAAGTGAGTAAGAGTGTGAAGGATGAGATAGTTGGATTTTGGTTGGCGTGTAGTCAGCACTTTCCCCACATGGAAAGTCCCAAGCCAAAAAGCCTTTCCTATCAGACCAAACTCAATCCTTCAAGAAAGCTGAAATAAATGCTTACTTTTTCGAATACAATAGTCTTCATCTTCAATTCAGGATGACATTGTACATACATACAGGCAAAAGAAAAGGGGTTCTCAATATAATAAACATACATGTTCATACAAAGTTCTCGTAATGGCCAAAGGACAAAATGGTTGGAGTTGAACCACCAACATGGATAAATCTCACATCCTTGGCCAATGTCCTTTTTTATCTGAGGTTGCTCAAAACCATTCAATAATTTTCATAAAT